>JAVDOI010000109.1:167500-300419 GCA_032191485.1 Leptoclinus maculatus | reverse complement strand
GTCACTCATCGGTGGACTGTATGTTCTGAGGCCTCGAGTTTGGCGATTTGACCCTGTCTGGCCATCTTGTTTTTTTGCAACCAGTGAACAGGGAAGTGACCAATCTTGGACTGATGAGGAGTGACGTAGAGACGCCGTATACGTCCCTCGGTAGAGTCCTGTCAATCACTGTGTAGCCCCGCCCTAAAGCATCCCTTGCTTTATGGTCTGTTTGACTCTATATGACCATATGTACTAATTGAAATCATGCTGTAATTTGAAGAATGGACTTGAACTAGAGATTGAGACCATAAACTCATGTTACAATGTTTACTGAGGTAATAAATCAAGAGAGAAGTAGAGTCTTTTCTCATAAGACTTCTATAGAACCAGAGGAGTCGCCCCCCTGGTGGACACTAGAGAGGAATGCTAGCTTTACAATGAAGCTTTGGATTCACTTGTCAGAACCAGATGTTGCCGCCTGGTTTGGAGCCAATAAATGTGAGAATCAATGAGCCACTGATGCTGAATGCAATAGCTATTGATGCTGCCAGAACAAAAAAGCAATGTTCCCACGATCGATTTGCAAAAACTTTCCACTTACAAAACTATTGAAAGGTTGTATAATTACAGATATTTCCATGTACATTTGGCAGGAGCATGACTGCTCTCTGTGAGAACGTCTGCGGGGTTCAATACCATGAACCAAAGTGAGGGAACACAGAGTCCGGCTTGAAACCGTCCGAATCTGACATTTAAAGGTGGGTTCCTGCCTACCTACAAGAGGGAGTCATCCAGCCGGCTTGCAGCTGCACAGATGGGGTCGTGGAGCGCCACTGCGTGCCTCGAAGCATCCCGCCCCCACACTGCATGGAAATCGGCATGCATCAGATACAGTCTTTCACAGGGTCAATACAAATATTCCCCAGCAGCAGCCTTATTCTATTAATACTGCCGGCGGCTCACGACCACGCCATATTTGGAAAACCTATGGGCTTTTCCTTACCGCGGAGTGAACGGTGTGAGAGCAGAAAAAGCCCCAGCCTATCATATTTTTAATACAGAGATCATCCTCAGGTTAACCAACACAGAGATCTATTATGACACAACTTGATGTGAATATTAGCGTTAATAACATGAATAACTCAAAGTCTTCTCAAACTTTACAGAGAGAAGCAGGAGAAGATCAGTTCCTCTTAGATGATTCATTGACTAAAGAACAATATCTCATTTCTTTTAAAACATATATAACTTCAATAATTAATATATGTATAGAGAAGTAAGTAATGACTGCATACCGGTGTCATTACATCGCTACCTGTAACCTTAAGGATTGAATTTCTATCTGCTGCTTGTTTTTAGCTCTTAATGGTTTCAGCCCCTTTCATTCTCTCCCATTGATCATCTGAGCATGATGCTAACCGTTCAATTAGGTCGTCAATCGCCGGCTTGTTCAATGCACCAAAAAGACGAACAATATGTGAGATGAAGCAGCTCTTCTGTAGCTACGCACCAAAGGTTCATCGCTGAAAAGACAGAAAACTTTTAATTTGATTTCATCTTTTGCTAACAGTTATTATTTAACATTGAAATGAAAGGAATAGCTCTCTAGCTTAACCTCCCCTGGCACATTTAATGTTGAGGTGGAAACTGAAATGTTGATAATTATGCCCGTCCATGGTATTAAATAAATAAATAAATAAGAAAGAACACGAGGGGAACTCATCTCCTAAAATGCTAAATTCAGCTTTTAAGTCCCAGAAGGTCGAGAAACAGAGAAGAGCGAACGCCCCGAGCAAACTGCTGCAGATGACTGATGATACACAAACAGCTCAATTCCCTCTGAGAGATGTGACGCTACACTCAAGGTACAACAGAAAGAGACTCTCCCACAGGCTCTCTCTCTTTACTCTTGTGTTGTCTTTGTTTCTAACATCAGAGGTTTAATGAGGCCACGGCAGAAAATAACATCTGCAGGCAGAGAGAGGACTCAACACATCGGCCCTCATTATGTGTCCTATGTTGAGCTCAGGGGATCAATCAATCAATCAATCAGACAATCAATCAATCAATCAGCCAAGTTAGATTTAAACAGCACTCTTTTAAAGGAATCAACATTAAGTGCTTTTACAAATGATTGTAAAAAGAGATGAAAATTAGAGAAATTAGGCGAAGGACAATCAAATGAAGTAAAACAAATGAAAATAAAAATAAATTAAAATAACAAAACAAAATAAAAAATGTGATAACAAACATAAAATAAAATAACAATACCACTGAATAAAAGGAAAATGTTCAACAAATCGTTTTGCAATTCAAAGTGCTTTATAAATGATTGGCAAGACAGAAACAATCAAAAGTAGAGAAAATAGTAAAGAATTAAATAAATAAAATACTGAAAAATTGATCAAAGTAAAAATTAGAGTGAAAATGAATAAGAAATAATGGCCAATGCCAAATATTTATCCTAAAATTGTTAAATATATTAAAAAAAAAAAAAATTGTGATTTCAACTCAATTATGTAGCCCCAGTCTAATGTTACTCATTAGTAATGATCAAACAGGACATTATGTAGGGACCAAAATCTTACCATCAACTTTCTACAGTTCAAAACAATAAATAAACATATAATTTTCTAAACAGTTTGTGGCAGAAGTCCAAACATTGACCTCATTATCTCCTGTACAGAAACATGGCTCCATTAACAGTCCATTCAAAAAAAGTAGGCTGGAGCTACGAGGGGCCTAATGTCTGTTTGGTTTTTATTGCACCTCCAGAGCAAAAATAATCCCATATACTGTATGTTATATACAGTGTATATATATATAGTATATATATACACTGTATATAAGTCTGCTAATTAGGGAGCATGACAGTAACCATGGAAGTGACCAGGTCCGACATTATTTTAGTGTCTGATTAATAATTGCCAGCAGAGGCCATAAAAACAACAGAGCAGGACAATCACAGGTGTCAATATTTACCCAGCAGTCTGTGTTTCTACCCTCCTACGTCTCGCCAACACCTTTCTGTTGCAGTGATTGTTAGATCTCCTCACGGCGCTCGGCTTGCTCTCCGTCTGAGCTCCCGACACGCTACAACACACATTCTCATTTATACTCTAGAATCTCTGAGAGATGGACAACAGGGATGTCTGAGTGAGGACTGGCGGCCAACATCCAAGCCCACATAACAAAACCAATGCAGACCAAACCAATCCAAACCAGACCAAAACCAGGATCGCAATCCAGACCAGACCAAACAATCCAGACCAGACCAATCCAGACCAACCAGACCAAAACAATCCAGACCAAAAAAATCCAGACCAGACCAAAACAAACCAATCAAATCCAGACACAGACCAAAACCAACCAACCCAATACCAAACCAATCCAATCCCAGACCAGACCAAAACCAAAACAAACCCAAACAAAACCAATCCAATCCAGACCAACCAAACCAAACCAATCCAGACCAGACCAAAACCAACAATGCAGACCAGACAAAACCCAAACCAATCCAGACAGAAGGAAAAAACAAAACCAACCAATCCAGGACAGACCAACCAACCAATCCAGACCAAGGACAGACCAAACCAAACAATCCAGACAGACAAAACCAATCAGCAAGACCACCAAAACCAAACCAATCCAGACCTAAAACCAATCCAGACCAGACAATCACAGTCCAGTCCAAATCAGACCCCCCAAAACCAAACACACCAGACCAATGCAGACAAAACCCAAATCAATGCAGACCGAGATCAAAACAAACCAGACCAACTACACACACCAGAAACAGACCAAACCACACCAGACCAAACCACAACACACCACACCAGACCAGACCAATGCAGACCAGACCAAAACCACACAAACCAATACTAAACCACACCAGACCAGACCAAACCACACCACACCAGACCACACCAGACCCAATGCCGAACAAAACCAAACCAAACTAAACCACACAGACCAAACCTCACACACTCAGACCAAACCAGACAGACCAAAACCAAACCACACCAGGACAAAACCACACCAGCCAGACAGACCAAGACTCAACCAAACCAACAGACCAAACCACACCCAAACCAGGACCAGACAAACCACACCAAACTAACCACAACCAGTCCAATGCAGAACAAAACCAAACAGACCAACCAAACCCCACTTGTTAATGCAACATTCTGTATATCATCACTAACACATCTTTTGATACATTGCTGCAGTAGAGAGAAGATGTTTGATGAGCACGTCACCCTCCAGCAAGGATTACGAGGATGGCATGACGGGACACATTTTCTGTAGCCTGCGAGGACAGTAAATCAATTCAATTCACAGCCCAGTATCACAAATCACAAATCTGCCAGAGGGCTTCACAATCTGTCGAACATATGACATCCTCTGTCCTCGACAATCGCATGAGGAAGAACTCCCCAAAAAACCCTAAACGGGGAAAGAAGGAAAGTCTTCAAATGTAAATAAAAACATTTTACTCCACACAAAAAAAATTAGGAAAGAAAATGATTTAACCTTCCTTTCAAAATAAAATCCTTTCTAAATCTACACAGGATTCAGGATTTTTAAATCCTCAAGACGGCTTTGGGTTGTAATGATTTAAAGAGATAGAAAATGCTTTTAATCATGCATATGTTGTTTTAAGGCCGTGGTCTAGAAAATCATAAACTACAAAGCTCCAATCTGTTGTTGTGTTTTTCTAAATATTGTGGTGAACACATGGTGAACATTCCTGTGATAGAGGCAGTGGACAGGAAGTCTGATGACCTAAAAGGGCATTTTGTTCTGAATCACACAGAAAGTATTTACTCCCACACAGAGTACCGCTACCAGGCAGCTTCATGGTTAGTTTGAGGGAACATTGCTGCGTAATGACGGTTACGTTTTGCTGACATTTGAATTAGAAAACTGGAGCTCGTTAGGAAGCAATGCATCTAGACCTGTAGTTAAGCAATAACTCTGTCAAATTATTAAGGAAAACTAGAATATAATTGGAAACGCTTTCGTTTTGAAATCAACATCTGAGATCGCATGAACTTTATTTAAAGCTAAAGTCAAGGACAGAAAAAACAGGGCTCTGTAGCTGTGTACTTCTAGGCCTCTTGGTAAAAACTGAACGCTGTGTAGGTCCCATTTCTTTTTACTTTTACTGTCTGATTAGATTATTCAATTGATTACAAGTGTACATGAGCACACTGAGGCACATTGTTGCTTTGAGGAGAAAAGCAGTCATGTGCTTCATGCTGATTACTGTGAGATGCACCCTCTTTCTGCAGGCCAATGTGTTACCAAGTGAGGTGCAAGTCTCTCACAGTGGAGGCCCTACAGCTGTTTGTTGCGGATTTTACCTCGAAGCAGTCAGCTGCTTTATTAATGCGGGGGGCTTCGTAACATGCAGGACCAAAACCAGAGGATCAGACTGATGAACCAAAGTAACAGGTCAGTGTTTGTAATATGTTCATATCACAATCCCATAAGGATGCTATTCGTTAGACTCAAAGTGCATACTCATGCTGTCATTCAATTAAAGGGTCAATTAATCACGGTGGAGTCAGCTGCGTTACTTACATTACTCTTATATCAGGATGTGAAATATTGTAGTGTGTAGCAGTCTGACCTCATTCACTCATCCTCCAAGCCAAGAAGAAAGGTAGCAATGAACAAAGACAGTGTTTGCTTTTATAAAAAACATATATGAGCGTCACTAATAGATATGCATATATTCAGACTAATACAAGTTCAACACTCACACTTGTTTCATTGATGTATGATGTTTGCATGTTTGTATTGACACGACCATGTACTCGCCATCATTTAACATGAATGCCAGTCAACACTATGTCAAGCAGATTTGTATTCATGCGTGTACAGTTTTCTGTAATCTTCTCCAGGAACAATGTAAGAGCATTAAGAGCATTTTCTTAGTTTGAGCCACGAGAAGCATTTTTCCAGTCCTGTGACTTTTGTGTGAAAACTATGTTCAACTAGGATCCACCACAAAACTGTGGTCAGAGGGTTCAGTTCAAGCCGAGATCTAATGCTGGTTATTTATTGATTTAGTGCAGACATTTAAGGGTGAAATGTTGAATATCCATAATATAATATTTCTCCGACAAATAGAGTGGCAGTGCTTCAGCTACTGGGTCATACAATCTACATTTACAGTCATCAGTTATTAGATAAAAGTCAACTACTAACAAACAGCAGGTGAGAGAAAACAATTCAACCAAAGCTGTTAAACTCAAAATAACTATTTTATATCTTCACATTGTTGTTTACGTTATCCATCTGTGTGTTTTAATGTGATACTAACCGGGGCTGTATGGTTATAGTACAGATTTAGCTTTGGATAGTTTGGATTATTGATTAAATCATGGCGGCATCCTCTGGTTCTGGGAGAGAGAAGTCAAGCTTCATGTGTTAAGCTGCATTCTCTCTAGTGTCCACCAGGGGGCGACTCCTCTGGTTCTTAGAAGTCTATGATGAAAAATGACTCTACTTCTCTCTTGATTTATTACCTCAGTAAACATTGTAAACATGATTGTTTATTGGTCCTCAATCATCTAGTTTCAAGTCTTCTTCAATACAGCATAGATGTTCATTTAGTACAATATGGTCCATTTAGAGTCAAAACAGACCGATAAAGCAGGGGATGCTTTTAGGGCGGGGCTACACAGGTGATTGACAGAGTCTCTACCAGAGACGTATACTGGCGTCTCTACGTCACTCCTCCTCAAGTCCAGATATGGTCCACTTCCCTGATCACTGGTTGCAAAAAAACTACAACATGGCGACGGCCGTAATCCAAGATGGAGACGGCGGAAATCGGCCGAACTCAAGGCTTCAAAACGTCAGACCACAAACCAATGAGTGACGTCACGATTACTACGTCTCACTCTTATATACAGTCTATAATATAAATCCAAGAGGCAGAGAACAAGAAAACTTATTTTGTATATCGCCTCTCCAGGTTACAAATTAGTACTAAGACAAGCTAGCTGGTTAGCAGGCTAACTCACTAGAAAGATGAGCGTGCCTTCGGAATTTATTCCGTATTCCCATTTTCAACTACTAACAAACACAAACTCAAGTATCTTGATCCCGGCCAGTGTGAAAATACCCTAAATGTCCAACTTGCTGAGCATCTCAACAGCACAAAGCACGAACTAAATCTGTTGTTCGAACAACATGTGAAGGAGAAGCACTTAACAGAGTTTGGCTTTACTGGGGAACATTTCTGGAGTCCTCCATTCAACACAGGGCCACAAATAAAGCTTTCAAGCCGCACCGGATGCTCACAGGAGACGCTGACTCCTGGAAAACTAAAAAGGTCATTTCTGTGGATCACGCCTTTGAAGAAGAAAGACACCAAGACACCGACAAACAACAAAAAAAAAGCATGTTTAATTTTTCATCTAGTGCTTCAAAGGAATGAGACGGATAGGGGGACGCTGACTACTGGATGATCTACAAATATAGGACTCCTGGTTACACCGCTGCGTGGTACTCTTTGATGTCAACACCTAGCACTCAAAGCTATTCATCCTCCAGAGCTTCAAGACAGAACAAATCACATATTTTAATAGCCAAGGTTGGTCAGTGCACCGCTATCCACCTTGACAAAAGGAGAAATAGGAATTCTCACTCTGCCTGCACCGAGAGGTTAAAGGATTCAGTCCCCTACCTCTCTTACCTAAAGGCCTCAGAACACAACTCATGCCCCTTATGAAGTGGTCCGAGACAATGCTCCAAAATATGACTAACTAAATGAAGAAACACACTCACCGTGTTACAGGAGACGCCCAGAGCTCACGCAGAGAAGAGAAGTGCCTGAGACGGTCTTTGGTCTGAATGATGCAAACACGTTGTGTCTCCTGGGACGACTCGTCCTGTGGGAACTCTTGTGTTGAGTTTGTCAAACACCCTTGACATGTTTGGTGTAAAAGATTATGATGCCAGTGCCTTAAAGTGATTCCAATACCAAAAAGGGGAAATATGGGATCTTATATTTTGAAAAACCCATCATGTGATGGAAGCTGTGTGTGTCTCATTGGCTAGCTAATCAGCGCAGCCCTGATGATAGCCTTTGTTTATACTCGCGAGTCGATGCCTCGACAGATGGTGCGCCGAGGCTCTGTTGTCGTTGCATTATTCTCTGAAACTCTAGAGCGTACAAACATCTAACAAATGTTGTAGACTTCAATGAGCTCAGAGAATTAATCCTAATAACTTTGGTGATCCTTTTGCGCCTTCATCAATTCTTTATGTTTACTCATACGTTTTGTTTTATCACCAAATTCCCTGCAAAACTAACGACACTCCCCATCAGGCTCAGCTGTGTTTTGTAAACCCATAGATGGGACACAGAAAAGTGCTGTAAGCACTCCAAACTAGATCCAGTGTTAACTGTGGAGCACAGCTCCAGTGAAGAAGAAATCAACTTTTCTATTATCTTCACAAGTCTCCACAACAAAACTGCATTGTCTATTACATTTTGAAGGAAAGCAGATTACGTTTGACGTTAGCACAAATCCGTTTCTATTGTCGGACAAAACAGACTTTCACCAGGGAGACCGCGGTTCATGTCACGTGTGAAACCTAAATGTCAACGATGAATTTAAAATGACCGTCCTTACTTAAATACGTAACAAACACACTTATTTGAAGCCAAAACCCCAATGTTTTACTGGACATAACACAAGTAGTTTTGTTGTGTTTCAATTTACAAGATTAAACATTGTGACCGACATTTCCCCAAAAAATAAACTTAATAAGAAATCAAGTTGTGACCATAATGTACTAATGAACATCATGCTGTAATTGAAGAAGACTTGAACTAGAGATTGAGACCATAAACTCATGTTTACAATGTTTACTGAGGTAATAAATCAAGAGAGAAGTAGAGTCATTTTCTCATAGACTTCTATAGAACCATAGGAGTCGCCCCCTGGTGGACACTAGCAGAGAATGCAGCTTTAACACATGAAGCAACGACTTCACTCTACAGACTGGAGGTTTGACGCTGGTTCAACAAGAGAATAAGGATTTAGTGTATGTTATTAATAATAATTGCTAAAAATAAATTCCCTGTTCATGATTGTGATTTAGTAAAACATGCAGAGATGCATTCAAGAGCGTCAGAGAGATTGACATGAAGTTGGCTGCACATTGAGAGGTTTTAGTTGTTTGGAGCCTACTTGTAGTACTCACATGGATGAATGATATTTGTGTCTCTGTGCCAGTTAGGCTGTCTTTTATCTCAGTATCTCCTCAGAAGTAGAGCCAACTGAAAAACTCCAAATGCATCTGAATAAGCAGAACAACTGCTCAAATTCCTCCTCTTTCTCAGAGACATAATCAAACTAACAACAAATCACAAAGGTTTGAAATGGATCTGTGATCCATTTGAGGAAAGACTATAAACACCATACTTTAAACAATGTTGAAATGAATGTATTAATTAATCAAGCTCTAAAGAGTATTTCACTTCATGTGTATAACACAGATGTTCCAGGTCAACATCAACTCAGAGAGAGACAGAGAGAGGAGAGAGACAGGAAGAGAGAGAGACAAGAGACAGAGAGAGATGAGAGAGACAGAGACAGAGAGAGACAGAGACAGAGGAGAGAGAGGACAGAAGAGAGAGAGAGAGAGAGAGAGAGAGAGAGAGACAGAGACAGAGGACAGAGAGAGCGAGACAGAGACAGAGAGAGAGAGAGAGACAGAGACAGAGAGAGAGAGAGAGAGAGAGAGAGAGAGCAGAGAGAGGAGAGAGAGAGAGGAGAGAGAGAGACAAGCGAGAGAGAGAGAGTAGAGAGAGATGAGACAGAGAGATGACAGAGAGAGAGAGAGAGACAGAGAGAGAGACCGAGATCAGAGAGAGAGAGAAGAGAGAGAGAGACAGAGAGAGGACAGAGAGATGAGAGAGAGACAGAGAGAGAGACAGAGACAGAGGAAGAGAGAGAGAGGAGAGAGAGACGAGAGAGGAGACATGATGAGAGAGAGACATGATGAGAGACAGAGGAGAGAGGGAGATGAGAGAGGAGAGGAGACAGAGGAGAGGAGAGAGAGAGAGACAGAGAAGAGAGAGAGAGACAAGAGAGAGAAGAGAGAGAGAAGAGGTGAGAGATGATGAGAGAGAGAGAAGAGTGAGAGAGAGAGAGAGAGAGGAGACAGAGAGAGATGACAGAGAGAGAGAGGAGATGAGAGAGATGAGAGAGCAGGAGAGAGAGAGAGAGAGACAGAGGAGAGATGAGAGAGAGAGAGGACAGAGAGAGAGGAGAGAGAGAGAGAGGGAGGAGAGAGGAGCGAGAGAGAGACCAGAGAGAGGACAGAGAGAAGAGAGAGACTGAGAAGAGAGGAGCAGAGACAGAGAGAGAGAAGAGGAGAGAGACAGAGAGAGGGACCAGAGAGACGAGAGAGAGAGAGAGCGAGAGGAGAGAGAGAGAGGGAGCTAGAGAGAGATACAGAGAGAGTGAGAGAAGAGAGAGAGAGAGAGAGAGACAGGGAGAGAAGAGAGAGAGAAGACAGGAGAGAGATGAGGAGAGGAGGAGGAGACAGAGAGAGAGAGGAGTGAGAGAGAGGGTGAGGGATGAGAGGAGGAGAGAGAGAGAGAGAGAAGGAGAGAGGGTTGAGGAGAGATTGTGTGAGTAGACGCGCGCTCGTCTCTCGCGTTTTCCCCTCTGCCGTCTCTCCTCCGCCCCCCCATCGCTGCACGCTCGTGTGTTTCGCTTTCGTTGCTGGCGTGTTCTCGCTCGCCTTTTCGTAGCTGTCTTCGCTTTGCATGTCTTCTTCTGGCTCGACTCTGCTTCTTATACTTTCTTCTGCTCATCTGTCTCGCTGCGCCCCGCCCGCGCTCTCTGACACCCTGTCGCTGGCTCTGTCGTGCGACTCTCTTATCTGCTCTGCTTCTCTTCTTCGTGCTGTTCTCGTACTCGTCGTCTTCCCGCTCGTCCGCTTCTCGTTTCGAACGCGCTGCCCCTGACGTACTCGCTCTGTCTCGCTGGAACTGCGCTGTCTTGGTCTCAGCTCCTGTCTGCTCCGCCCGCGTCACTGTCCTCCCTCTCCCTCTCGAGATCTCCTGCTGCGCGTTCTCCCTCCTCTCTGCGTCGTTCTCGCCTTCCCCTCTGCGCTCTGCCCTCGTCGCAGCTGCCCCGCGCCCCTGTCCGCGTCGCTGCCGACGCGCTCTGCGCGCCCTTCTCGTGTCGTGACTACGCGCCGCCAGCTGTCGATACGCGTAATCCGCGGTACCCGCGGTGCGTCGCCTCTCTTCTGCGGATGCGCTCGCCGGGCGTCGTTCTTCGCTTCTCCGCGTTCGTCGCCCCGTCCGTCGCTCGCGCGGGCGCTGAGCGCTCTGCGCGCTCGCCCATTCGCTCTACGTCTCGACTGCGCCTCCTCCTTACACTCCATGCGCTGCGGAGCTCTCGGTCTTCGTCGCGTAGCTCTCGCTCGCGGCGCTGTTGGTGCTATCGCTCTCGCTATCTCCGCTTCTTCTGTCGTCGTCTCTACCCCGCTTGATCGCTTCTGGCTGCTGCGCTCTTACCTCGCTACTCTCTCTCTCCCATTCTCTTTCGCTTTGCTCTCGAACTGTTCTTCTATCTCTTCCGACTTCGGTGCCCCGCGTGTCTCCTCTCTCGCCCTCTTCTCGCCCTATTGCTTTGTAGTTGTCGCATGTTGCGGCGCGCGCTGCGATCTCGCTCTCTCGCCGGCGCTCTCTGCCCCCTTAGCTGCTGCCCCGGCGTGTGCTGCCCAAGTCGTGCGCCCCTCCCCGAACTGTCGCGCGCGTCTGTCTCGCTGCCCCTCAGCCGTCAGTCCCCTCTGCTCTCGCCCTCTGCCCTCTCGTGCCGCCGTCGTGTCA
The DNA here is from genome assembly GCA_032191485.1 of Leptoclinus maculatus. NCBI lineage: Eukaryota > Metazoa > Chordata > Actinopteri > Perciformes > Stichaeidae > Leptoclinus > Leptoclinus maculatus. The sequence continues at coordinate 288,562 of JAVDOI010000109.1, read as the reverse complement.
GCGTGCGACTGACCTGCTGCGCTCCGGTCGTCTCTCTGCCTCTCTCTCGCGCTCCGTGTCACTGCCTGTGTGTTCTTGGTACTGTCTCTTCTCCTAGCCCTCCCTTCCACCCCCTACCCCCCCAACCCGTCTGTGACCCAGCAGGGGGGATCAATAATTAACCACTCAGCGGCCTCAGTATTTGTGTAACTCTTCACCGTTCTGTATATTTACTCGACCACCCATCATGAGAAACAGAGGCTCACATGAAAGTAAACAGAGGACGTGATTGAAGCTCCACCAACAACATGTGACAGCAGATGGAAAGGACAGAAAAGAAAAAGGTTATAATATGAACCTGTCTAAAAGGGAAAGGCAGTGGATTAAATATAGTGGCGCATTAAAGATATTCAAGCCGATATCGAACCGCCGGCCCTGCTCTCCACTTAGCCCCACGTCCGCCCCACAATCGTCCTCGCTACGAGTGCGGAAACTTGATTATCCCCCCCACCCTACCGGGCCCCGCCCCAATTCGTAGTCCCACCACATGCCTGAAACATGCCAGTTCATGTTGTCGATGTCATTTTAATCAAATTCAACTCGGTTCCTTCTGTTGCAAGTTCTTCCAAGCATTGGTTTTTATTCACGGTTGGAGACCCCTGTGATTACATTAAAGCGATTGAGTGCTTGTCAGCAGTTGAGCCACTTGTTCCCCGGGCTGCCTCCGCCGCACCGGCGCCCCCGGCTGTCCTGTTTCGAAGTTTTGTTTCATATCCGCTTCCCCTGAGCATGCATGATTCGTAAGCCTATGTTCCCTACCACCAACTCTAGCAGCGACGAGTGTGTGTGTGTGTGTGTCATAGCTCGATCTGTCCCATGATCCTCTCCACCGCCTCCCCCTTGTTATTACCCACACTGCCCTTGTGATGCTCCGTTGTGTTCGGGGTGTCTGGGAGCCGTCCTCGGCGGCCATGACAGTTCTGTCTGAGTGATCAAACACGCCATGTGACCACATGTGATTTCCACAACGAGCCAAAACAGACCGGAGGCCCCTCGTAGGCCGTCGGACCGAGTCTCCGTACGACTCGGTCTGTTGGAAACCCCAAAACAAACACATCTCTACTGATCTACAACACCAGAATATTCTGTGTCCGACAGAAGAGCAACTTCATATGGATCCTCTGGTGCATCATCATGTGTATATCTGTAGGAGAGGACGTATCATCTCAAATACGTCTCATCCATCTGCACTCTTATTTACCAGACTCTCTTGTTATCTCCTTTTATTTTATGTCTATAATTTAATAATAATAATAATAATAATACTTTCATTTTATATAGCGCTTTTCTAAATACCCAAAGACGCTTTACATAGAGCAGAGACAAACAGAAGAAAGAAAAGAACCCTGTGTGTTGAAACAAGAAAGAATAAGTGACGTTGTCGCACTAAAAGAAGAAGAATAGTGCTTAGTATTAGTAAATGATTGTAGTAGGTTAGTTTGTGATGGAAACAACCAGTTAGGAGAAGTGAGTGAGGAGTCGGCAGTCAATGGCCGAATAAAACAGGTAATAAAAGGTGTTCGGAGAAAGTGTGAGTCACCACGACCACGACCAAGCAGCAAGAACTGGACACCCAAAATATGAAGCAGTCATCGTATCCTCATACCAGTTAGTGTGATATCTTACAGAAAGTTGTGCGTTTTCCTACCAAAGTCAGCAACACGTGTACATTTCTGTTCATTACGTGAATACAGTCTTTTCAAAATAGGAAACAACTCAGTTAGGTTGAAGAAAAGATTGTGAATTACTTAGTTAGGTTCAGGATTAAATCGTCTTTTGGGTTAAAATAACTACAGTAGTGTCGTTACCGAAGTGAACAAGTTACGTGACAAATGAATCATCGCCGACTTCTCCTTCCACACGGAGAACAGACGGCGGTCTCGTTTTCTGCTTGACCCTGTGTGGCTTTTTTCAGCAGTCTGGTTCATGATTACGTGGATTAAATACAAATTTATTTTGTGTGATATCTATGAATTACAGCGCTTTTACTTTTCTGTGGGTATAGCTACGCACGCTGGATCAGAACGGCCTGAGGATGAGCGATTAGCCGTGGACAGACACAGAGGTGCACACTCACTCACACACGATCGCACGGTTCTCCTGGCGGAGATGATGACATCAGTGATTCTGTTAACAGAGGTCCTCTTCCTGCTGTCAGCTGAGTTAAACTGAGAACGCACAATAATCAAACACAGCTCAGTGTTTTTAAGCCAACAGGTTTCTCACTATAATCAGAAGCAATCGTTGCTTTATTTCCTCTCACAACACAACATTGTGCTTCATCGTGCACGGCTCCCATTAGTGAGCCGTAAAGAAATTGTTCACGTTGAACTCTGCAAAGAAGAAAAGCTTCAAGTCCCCATGGAAACGTCTCTGGGAATAAAGTCTAGGTCACTGCATGCTGCACATAAATAGTACTATTGTACTCTGTCAGGAGTTTCCGTAGCATAATATCTTTTTTTTGCCCATAATCACACTTCCCTGAACATATTTACAAGCCCTCAGACTCTTTTAAGAGTGGAACTCTGGCACAGGAAGCTATGCTTAATGTATCAGTGAAAGTATTAAACCTTGCAATACCTCTCTTGTAGTTGTTGCATATGAACCGTGAAATGTACTTAGAAAAGGAAAAGAGAAAATATATATGAAAGTACATACAGTCAACCCAGAGGACTGTGGAGTTTGAGGGGTAATGGGGGTCAAAGTCAAGACCACCAAGTGTTGATCACATCACCCACTTACGGGAACTAAGGAAAGAACACTTTAAAGTGTTTTACTGGAGTACTGCTACTTTATAATAATACAAAATAAAAAAGATAATTATATTATTTTATTCAATTTAATGTAATTTAATTTAATAACAGCATCTTCAATGAGAACCCTAAATTTGTTGATTATCATTTACAGATCAGAGGTGTGTGTGCAGAGCGTTTGCACCAAAGACACAGAAACCTTTTATTATTTTAAGACTGGGCTCCAACATGAAGCTCAACCCTGAGCTGTAGTATCATAGTGTCATAGTATCATAGCATCATAGTATCATAGTACCATATTATCATAGTATCATAGCATCATAGTGTCATAGTATCATAGTATCATAGCGTCATAGTGTCATAGTGTCATAGTATCATAGTACCATATTATCATAGTATCATAGTATCATAGTGTCATAGTATCATAGCATCATAGCATCATAGGGTCATAGTGTCATAGCGTCATAGTATCATATTATCATAGCATCATAGTATCATAGTGTCATAGTATCATAGCATCATAGTATCATAGTGTCATAGTATCATAGTACCATATTATCATAGTATCATAGTATCATAGCATCATAGTGTCATAGTATCATAGCATCATAGTATCATAGTGTCATAGTATCATAGTACCATATTATCATAGTATCATAGTATCATAGCATCATAGTGTCATAGTATCATAGCATCATAGGATCATAGTGTCATAGCGTCATAGTATCATAGTATCATATTATCATAGCATCATAGTATCATAGTGTCATAGTATCATAGTATCATAGTGTCATAGTATCATAGTATCATAGTATCATAGCATCATAGGATCATAGTGTCATATCATAGTATCATATTAGCATAGTATCATATTATCATAGTATCATATTATCATAGTATCATAGTATCATATTATCATAGTATCATAGTATCATATTATCATAGTATCATATTATCATAGTATCATAGTATCATAGTATCATAGTATCATATTATCATAGTATCATAGTATCATATTATCATAGTATCATATTATCATAGTATCATAGTATCATAGTATCATATTATCATAGTATCATATTATCATAGTATCATAGTATCATATTATCATAGTATCATAGTATCATAGTATCATATTATCATAGTATCATAGTATCATAGTATCATATTATCATAGTATCATATTATCATAGTATCATATTATCATAGTATCATAGTATCATAGTATCATATTATCATAGTATCATAGTATCATATTATCATAGTATCATATTATCATAGTATCATATTATCATAGTATCATAGTATCATATTATCATAGTATCATAGTATCATAGTATCATAGTATCATATTATCATAGTATCATATTATCATAGTATCATAGTATCATAGTATCATATTATCATATTATCATAGTATCATATTATCATAGTATCATATTATCATAGTATCATAGTATCATATTATCATAGTATCATAGTATCATAGTATCATAGTACCATATTATCATAGTATCATATTATCATAGTATCATATTATCATAGTATCATATTATCATAGTATCATAGTATCATATTATCATAGTATCATATTATCATAGTATCATAGTATCATAGTGTCATAGTATCATATTATCATAGTATCATAGTATCATATTATCATAGTATCATATTATCATAGTATCATATTATCATAGTATCATAGTATCATAGTATCATATTATCATATTATCATAGTATCATAGTATCATATTATCATATTATCATAGTATCATATTATCATAGTATCATAGTATCATATTATCATAGTATCATAGTATCATATTATCATAGTATCATATTATCATAGTATCATAGTATCATATTATCATAGTATCATATTATCATAGTATCATAGTATCATATTATCATATTATCATAGTATCATAGTATCATATTATCATAGTATCATAGTATCACACCATCGTACCGCTTCGGTCGCTGCATTCATTTGGAATCCAGTGAATACGGTTTATTTACATCAGAGTCATGAGGATGACAGCTCTAGCTGATCCCTGACCTGCAGCTCATGAGCAGCAGTGGAGCGGTTTCAAACTCCGTCCATATAAGGCCAGGTGGAGGAAGAGTCTGGGCCTTATCACATCCTGCTTTACTTTTCCCGCTGCGCCTCGCAGTCATAATACATGTGGGACGCACCGCTGGAGACGGATCTGAGGACAGCCAGCCGCAGAATAATGATAACCTCGGCGCTGAAGGACGGCTCCGATACGGACCGGCTGTAATTTCAGAGCCGGTTTTAGCTCAATCTAAGCAGCCCTTTCTAAAAATAACAAGAATAAACAGATGAGCAGACACACTTTTCTCCCTCCACTGAGAGTAAATACACTCGGTTTGTTTCTCTTTGTTGAACTTCAGGAGGAATCAACATGTTCTGAGCAGACGTCATAAAACAGTGAGAATATACGACACACGTCAGCTATGAGAACGTGAAGAACGCTGACGGCTGCAGAGTGGAAGTAAATGTAAACTCATTCAAAACAGATTCTTTTTAGAAGACTCTTCACGACTGTTTACAACAATCTGATAATCAATTCTATGAATGCAGCTTCTCAAAAATGAGACATCGCTGCTTTCTATTGCTGTTGATGTTTTACACAATTGTTGTATTTTTGTATCATTTTTGAATTATATGATCATGTAGCCGTATTCACTGCATCACAGCAAGCCACACGTCGGCTGGTTTACTGCAGCTGTATGAACCCAAAATGAACTATTCTGCTGTGATTTAACTGCAATAAACGGATAGAAAGATGCTGAAATAACAACGTAATGATGCTGATTAGTAAAAAGTCTGAATTCATGTTTTGTTAGTTCTCTCCTCAAGACGACAAGCAAAGAAGTTTTAAAATACTTGTTTTCTGAATGGAGTTTGGATCGATCAGTGCTATGCTAAGCTAACATTGTAGCAGCTCCATCAACACTTAAAATAACGACATCTAGGAGTAAATACGTTAGCGTGGTTATTGTTCATACCATAGACAGTCTATGGTTTATACACACAGTGTCTCTGTACTAACGAGGTATCGTAGAGCTCTGCGTCAACACCTACAGATACAAGATGCAAATTTCTTAACTCGAAGTTTGTGCTTCATTTATTCCTTTTTTCTCCCTAAAGAACACATGTGAAGTCTTTTAAAACAATGCACCATTTGAAGTTTTTATGCAACTGCAGTTTTGTTGTTCCTGCATGACAATAAAGTTCTGTATTGATTGATTCACAAATTGAATCTTTAGGTTTTGGACTGTTGGTTGGACAAAATAAGTTATTTGGAAATGTCCCTTTGTGATATGAAATAATGAGCGATGATCATTAAGTTGCAGCAGTGTGTCCGTCTGCTCTTCACATGGGACATTTGTGGTAGTTCTGGTAATTGGCGGTGGGCACGCTGCCCCACATCCATCCTCCGTCCTGCACGCTCCCTCCAGAGCACGCTGCCTCATGTCTGCCTCACAATGGGGCCTCTATGAAACTATGAAGGGGTCTGTTTCATGCCAAGTAGACCAAATATGTCCACTCCGGGGAAACTCAACCGTTTGTCTTTCATAACATAAAAAAACAAACATTTGTTGGGACATTGAGCCCAAATATATTCATGTGTGTTTGTGTGTTAGCGTAACAATGCAATGAATGCATGAAGAAATGCTGCATGATCAGCTGTCATTATCACATCAAGGACCATTTCTCTCACTATCACTTCATCGGTGAGTCATCTGTAAATGTGCGAGTGAATCTCTTGTATGAGTAACAGAAAAACACTATACCGCCCCCCCCCCCCCTCTACACATCAACGACCTGAAGACAGGACAATGGATTTGCATTCATTACTGATGATAATGGCTTTACTTTTCACAATTAGCATAATGGCACATAATGGGCTCAATGGACTCTTCGTGCCACCTTGACAAAGGCAGCCTGTGCTATGTAGCTGAGCATGTGAGCACACACTGAGCACACGGGCTCTCAATCCAACACTGTCTGAAGAGACACATTATTGCAGAATGGTTCGGTATTAATAGGCTTTTTTTGAGTATCTTTTATTATCTATTTTTATGCTACGAGAATCTGTTGTGCAGAAGAGACGAGTGTCTTCATGTTGAGAGGATTCAGTGTATATGTTCCAGAAGAACACATTTTGATCCCTGAGGGGAAATTCAAAGGAAGCTTCATGCTGGCATTCAGTGTTTTCCCACCATGAAAACTATTAGAATCTCTTTCAAGGGACAACAGTGATTGTGCCTCATGAAGGTGTTTGCAGTTAGCTATGAAGCAAAGCAGGTGGTCAGTTCTAGTCACTTTCAAATTGAACTAATCAATATTCTTTATGTCAAATGACTTGCTTTAAATCAGAAAGTTGCTGCTTGTTGTGACCAGGCGTCACCTCTGGTTCTAAAAAGTCAAAAAATGTCTTAAAGCTGCATTCTCTCTAGTGTCCACCAGGGGGCGACTCCTCTGGTTCTATAGAAGTCTATGAGAAAATGACTCTACTTCTCTCTTGATTTATTACCTCAGTAAACATTGTAAACATGAGTTTATGGTCTCAATCTCTAGTTTCAAGTCTTCTTCAATACAGCATGATGTTCATTTAGTACATTATGGTCCATTTAGAGTCAAACAGACCATAAAGCAGGGGATGCTTTAGGGGCGGGGCTACACGGTGATTGACAGGTCTCTACGTCACTCCTCCTCAGTCCAGATATGGTCACTTCCTGTTCACTGGTTGATCAAAAAATAAACAAGATGGCGACGACTAAAATGCCAAACTTGAGGCTTCAAAACGTCGCAGAAAATCCTAACCAACATATTACAAAGGGTGACAATCACACATGTCATCACAATATGATGTCATATTGATTCTTTGGACAATGACACGTTATTTTCCTGATATCACAAAGTCTTTCATGATAGGATTTCAATTTGATTCAATTAAGGTTCCTGCAATCGATACGACTTGATATATTTAACACAATCAATTACATTTAAATCAACTCACAAACGTGGGATTTCAAAATAAAGGCGTATCTTAAAGATGATGATATGTATAGATGTTTTCAATTTGCATCGATGACACTGGATCGTTTCTTCCATACTTGTTACCAAACAGTGATAAGGAGAGAGTAAATATTGGACGGATATCCATTCCTAAATGCTGGATGTTTAAACAGGCTTATGAGGTGATTTTATGTCAATATTGAGCCCTTAAAACAACCCATCCTGCTTTATGTCTTTCCTTGTATCTAAGCTGTGCTTCAAACATAGGATGCAGGTGCATCAGGTACGGCCGAGCACTGCAGAGCAAGTGTAGCTTTCACATTTGGTATTTACAACTGCACTTTATGACTCCGACACGCCGTAAATAATCACCAAACTAACCCCACAAAAACCGAACCGTCCTCCCTGACTGTGTGGCAGCATACGGCCAGGTGGAAGGTGAGGCCAGCCAGGAAACAGGAACTAACCGTTTCCCTGGATATCATACGTATCTGCTGGTTTTACACATGAGACACGACAGGATACGAGTTATATTCATGAGGTTTGAAGCTGAGATCTAATTCCTGTTCCAGCTGCAGCTCCGACCGACCGAGCGACCGACCGACCGACCGACCGAGCGCCTCTGATTCATTGATTATGAGGTGAGCCAGCGAGACGCGAGAGGAAAACATCCCTCTATGCAGCCGGCAGAAAGGGATGTGGCACAACACACACACACACACACACACACACACACACACACACACACACAATACAGCATGTCCTCATTTCAAGCCGGGTTACATTAAAACATGTTTAAGCTATTTTTAAACCACCGCTCTTTCTCTCTCCGGCTAAATGTTACAGGTCGAGAACTTTACTGTGGACTGAAGTCTCGCTCTCGGAGGTCAGGCCAACTGTGGATAGAAATAGCAAAAAATACATTTAAAAAAGGTCCTTGTTGCCCAGGCTGACTGGTTACTCGTTCTGCCACCACACACACACACACACACTGAGGCAGTAGTGCCCAGACTCTTCTAGGAAACAAGTACAATCCTCCAGGAAACAACCGCCCTCATCCCGCTCTAGTTCCTAGAAATATTTAGCTATTTGGTTGCACAGCAACAGGACGGAGATGATAATAAAAGTATGTATCTTAAGTATTATGAAAGCAAAACAACATCTGCTGTCACGTGATGTTGACACAGAGCCTCTCAGGTTGTTCTCTCTTTACTCTGTGAGAGTTCATCGCCATAAAGAACGATGACGTAACGCAGAGTGGGAACTCCGTGAGGACCGACGCCGAGCTGTATCGAAACATTAACAGCAAACGCATTGAATGTGATGTAGTGGATAGCAATAGAAGCAGCAGAATCAAGCACAGACGCCACACTTCTTCTGTGTTGTAAAGTCTATAGAGATGTATACTGTGTATATCCCACCTTCTTCAGGACAACTCCTCATTATGTTGGTGCAGAAACGCAGCTTTACGCACTGAAGAGAAGAATAAATAAGGATGAATTTGCTGCTTTGTGTCCTTGTGTCCTTGTGTCCTTACCTCGAAGGCATCATCCAGAGGAAGTAATCAGTTTGCTCGTTCGTGTTACAGGATTACGTTTTCAAATGGAGGCACAAAGTTCTCATTAACTCACTCGTTAAGGAAAACGTCTGCTTGTCCTCGTACCAAAGAGCACCAACAGCAGTTAATACAGCAGCCTCAGAGGGCCGGAGTCAATACACCCAGGTCAGCCAATCAATACAACGCATTTATTTTAACACCTTAACATAAGCAAGAGGACTAGTGGGTGAAATACATCATGTATTGTTCCACCACAGTTAATGCAGAGCTGTGCTGCAGTGATGAAATATGAGAGCAAGAAGTTACACTGAACCAACAGCAACATCGTTAATAAATAATATGCAACAGCACATTGTATTTATTACCCAGACAGACCAACTGTCCACCTGCTATGTGTTGTAAACCCTCATTTAGACACTAGTTGTGCTGCAAACATCCGAGTTTAAACCAACAAAGTGATATTTGCAGACTTCCCTCCAAACAGCCTAAATGACGTCCACACAACGAAGAATGCTTCTTTAAATTGTTTTCATCTGCTTCGGCATCTCTGGAGCTAATAATACTGTATTTTTTTAATGGCATTTAGGTGAACCGTCCCTTTAATACAGTTGAAAATGATTCCACAGTTGTGATTCTGCAGCATGAGTCACTAAGGATAATGGGTTTCATCTCCTGGAGAGAACAACTTAAAGAACTGCTGGAGCTTTGTTGACCTCGCACAATAAACCAACTTCACTCAGTAGAGTTCAGATCTCCTCCGGGTGTGTTTCTCCCTCTCTCCTCCTCCCGAACGAAGAAGAGTTCAATCACTCAGTTCTCCCTACCGGCTCCTTTACAGCCAAGAAAACAAAAACATGGATTTACTTATCTTGTCTCTAGAAGCCTAACTTTAGTTAAGCACAACATATCAGGTATGGAATTAATCTGCAGACGCTCTGGTTCTAAACGTTTAGCCGTGGACAGACAGACAGATGCACACATGCACGCACACACCGCTGAACGCATGATCTCCCATTGCTGAGTGGAAAAACGTAAAAAAAAGTAATTTGATGAATGACGTTAAAATCGAGATGATGCACGCAGACGGTCGTACGCTTTACGCTTCCTGACATTTACAGTAACGAGACGTACAAGATGAATGGGTATAAAATATAAATATCCCACAAAGAAGACTTCCCTCTCAGCTCAGAGTGAAGAATTAGCTATTAGCATGTAGCAATCTGTCAGATTTGGTTTGATAAGGTGATGGATGGTTTCACAGAAGCGGAGTGAGAAACACCAGGTCACCATGTTCCTCACTTCTTTCTGTCTTTCTGAATTCAAGCGTTGTGTAAGAGAGGAGGCTGCTTCTCACTCATAGTGGTGTTTGATCAATGTGGAGCTGATATTTGGGAGAATGTGCATGTTGCCATATGTCCTATTTTCAGATGTTTACTGTTGACAATATTCTGCTTAAACTTAGTATTTAAATGTTCTTTAGAGACAAAGAACGCTCCACTTCTCATCATCTTGTCTGTTTACACTAAACTCCACGTCTTCTTTTAATGTTTAGGTTTTTGTTAATGTGCTCTATTAATAAATGGACTGAATGCGTGTGGGCGAGTCGGTTCTCAGATGGCCTCTTGAGAAAACTTTTTCTCATGACAAACCACAGAGTCACGTCAGAACTTCAAGCAGCATCGTGCAGTAATGTTAACAATGCAAGTGACCACAGACCGGGACACGAAGTACTCCTCCCAGTTCTGGCAGCAATCAGGATTCAAATAGGACATGAAAATGGGACCAGGATCCGGTTTAAATGGGACCAGGATCCGGTTTAAATGGGACCAGGATCCACTTTAAATGGGACCAGGATCCGGTTTAAATGGGACCAGGATCCGGTTTAAATGGGACCAGGATCCACTTTAAATGGGACCAGGATCCACTTTAAATGGGACCAGGATCCACTTTAAATGGGACCAGGATCCACTTTAAATGGGACCAGGATCCACTTTAAATGGGACCAGGATCCACTTTAAATGGGACCAGGATGCACTAAAGGTGCATAATTGTCGCTACCTGCTAATGCAGTATTTTAATTCTGCAGCCTGTCTATCTCTTGTACCGATTACCTGCTCCCCCCCCAAACACCACGTGACAAACTAATGTTGTCATTATTATATTTAATGAAGTATAATAATGTTCGTGTTATGAAGTCAAACATCATAATTCATCTCTAATATCTATTCTATATTCATAAACATCTCCTTCAAACTACTGGATTTATTCTAGTTTATCACCAAAACTACATTTTACAGATGACATGTGAACACATCATGATAACGTTATAATGTACCTTCAGCCAGTACTCATGTTCACTGAGCAGAGCCTGAAGGCATCATAATGTACCTGAAGTGAACCTCCGTTGGTTAGCCGTTAGCGGTGCTGCTAACGTTACTAGCTCTCCTCCTGTTGGTTAGCCGTTAGCGGTGCTGCTAACGTTACTAGCTCTCCTCCTGTTGGTCTAAACACTGATTGGTTGTTTACAATGAAACATTATCAGTAAAATTTTATTTACACTCTGATGGTTAACGTTAAACTTTATTTACACTCTGATGGTTAATGTTAAACTTTATTTACACTGTGATGGTTAACGTTAAAACTTTATTTACACTGTGATGGTTAACGTTAAAACTTTATTTACACTGTGATGGTTAACGTTAAAACTTTATTTACACTGTGATGGTTAACGTTAAACTTTATTTACACTCTGATGGTTAACGTTAAACTTTATTTACACTGTGATGGTTAACGTTAAAACTTTATTTACACTGTGATGGTTAACGTTAAACTTTATTTACACTGTGATGGTTAACGTTAAACTTTATTTACACTGTGATGGTTAACGTTAAAACTTTATTTACACTGTGATGGTTAACGTTAAACTTTATTTACACTGTGATGGTTAACGTTAAACTTTATTTACACTCTGATGGTTAACGTTAAACTTTATTTACACTCTGATGGTTAACGTTAAACTTTATTTACACTGTGATGGTTAACGTTAAACTTTATTTACACTGTGATGGTTAACGTTAAACTTTATTTACACTGTGATGGTTAACGTTAAACTTTATTTACACTGTGATGGTTAACGTTAAACTTTATTTACACTCTGATGGTTAACGATAAACTTTATTTACACTGTGATGGTTAACGTTAAAACTTTATTTACACTGTGATGGTTAATGTTAAACTTTATTTACACTGTGATGGTTAACATTAAACTGTGTCATTAATCTGAGGTTCACATGTGTGATGAACTGTGAGGGGGATCAGTACGGTTCATGGATCCACTACGGTCCGTTACACCACTAGTTCCTAGAAGACGAGGGCCACCGACCGAGCTTCAGTATTTGACTTTCATACTAACGAAAAACAGTTTAATTTAAAGACGCTTTTAAAGCCTCAAAAGAGGAGAGTACAGCTTCATTAAAAGCTGTAAAATGTTCTTTAAACACTTCATCAATGACCACAAATCATGTCATTGATTAGTTCTTTTGTTTGTCAATTGATCTAAATTGGCTCCAGACCTCCATCCTCACTTCTCACACGACATTAATGTCGACATGATCCTCCTCCTCCTCCTCCTCACACTCGACCCCGTCACCATGTAAATGACCTGCAGCAAAGATCCTCTTCACCTCCTACATTCAGGTCAGGATGTCACAGTAAGTGCTGAACGGTCACACACACACACACACACACACACACACACACACACACACACACTATAACAGGCTAGCCACGCTAACAGAACCTCTTCCTATAAAAACAAACAAACAGAAAGCAGCTGACAGGAAGCTGTGATCAGACTGAATAATGAAGTGGTAACTCATGCATTTTTGATGCAAGATGATTTACTCACATGATATAAATCCATAACAGCCAATAACACAACATCACAAAACTGGGCTGGTCAGCAAGAAGCAGAAGCTCTCAGACCAATATTTCCATATTAGAGATGTGTACGATAATTATTTATAAACATCCCCACGAGTCTGAATTCCTACATAACTAATTACAGTTAATGAATGTCAGACGAGCAGAATGAAGCAATGAAGTGCTGCTCAGCTCACCACAGCGACATGGAAACTATCCATCAGTATTAAAGTTCACGGTCACAGGATCTGCTCCTAATTACAGCAACAACAGACACAGTCGTGTTCTCTTTATGGAGGCAACAAGTTGTCGGACAAAGAAAAATCCTCTTAAATGTGGTTAAAGTTCCAAAGCTCTCCACCAAAACCTTCACTTCTAATTCTGCAGAGTAGAACCAGAACGATACGGAGGAGGAGGAACGTCTTGATGAAGATGATTAAAAGAAGAGAAACATTATTTATTCACATTTCACACTCGGACATACACAACCTGTCTCCTAAATATTAGCATCACATACAACTCAACTGCATTCTCAAATACGTTTTGAGGTATTGAGGTAAATTAAAAACAAAACAAAAATGCAACAAAACTATTTGGGTATGTTTATTAAAACCTCATAGTTTGGCTTCAAATAAGCATGTAAAGTTAAACGTTTAACTTAATGTTAAAATAAGTCAACGGCGACTTTTGGTTTCACACGGGACACGAACAGCGGTCTCCTGATTGAAAGTCCTGATTGTTTGAACCGTCCAACAAATGTGGACTTAAAGGAATATACGTCATAAACATAATCCTTCATTTCCTCATCATTCCACTATGAATTACTATAACAAAGTAAAAGTATTACATTTAATATGTTTGATGGTTTACTGACTTCAGAGCGTTGAAATGATTTTTAGGACGATGGTGAAAATAATTATATATATAATTATATATATAATTATATATATAATTATATATATAATTATATAATTATATATATAATTATTATTAGCAAAAAAACCTGATCAGAGATCTAAAAGTTATATTTACTAGCTTGTAAAGTGCAATAAGGACTGAGTACACACACACACACACACACACACACACACACACACACACACACACACACACACACACACACACACACACACACACACACACACACACACACACACACACACACACACACACACACACACACACACACACACACACACACACACACACACACACACACACACACACACACACACACACACACACACACACACACACCTGAGAGGAGCTGGATGGTGTTTGTGAAATAAAGAAATCTGTTGCTAAGCTACCGGAGCACTGAGCGCCGTATTTCGGGACTCACGGGGGAATGCGTCAGCACCGGAGCTCTGAGCTCTGCGTCCATGTTTGGTTCACAGATGAACCGTCACGCTGCTCACATTCCAGAATACCAGGAAACAAAGCAAACAGCAGCTGAGATCGTATATTGATGTACACGCTGCTGAAGGGGCCGATGTGAAATCTGATGCTTAGATTGGGATTCAGACACTCTTCCAGACGTCTATGTCTGGAGGCTCCAGAGCACAGGGAGCTCGTCCTGCAGGCGAGGAGAAGGGTTCAAACGTGTCACGGGGAGGACCGGGTTCCAGAAGGAATTTCAACACATTACGAGCAATTCAATTAAGACCGGCAGGAAAACCCCGTTACCACTGAGACCGGTCCGCTAGAGGCTCCGGGACACTGTTGCTGGTCTAGTTGCATTGTGGGTAATGTAGGCGGACGGTTTTGACAAGAATACACGGAGTATAAAAGACGAGACCTCTGGTTCTGCTGCATTGATTCTGGTCTGTCTTTTCGTCCTGTCCATCGGGAGCCTGACTGTCTTACAGGAGTTCAGTGCTAAATCAATACCCACCAATGCTGGACCAGGTCCTGGACTGTTTGAGGGGCAGCAACCAAAATCAGTTTCATTGTATTTGTCTTGCTGTTGGTGCATTTCAACACAATGATGTTCAATGATTAGAAAAAGGAATATTCAAATGTTCACACTGGGAAGTTGATTGAACACACGTCTCTCTGGGGCTCCATGGCATCACGTGACCAACCAGGAAGTTGTAATTCCACCGAGTTGAAACACTGCTCCGAGTGTCAGAGTCATGAAGAGACTCGAGCTTCATCTTAAAGTGGACTGCTGACTTCTACCAGTTTACCTATGGGAGACACAGCTCCTGTATGAATGAGATCCTCATCGTAGCGCTGCACGCTTGTGATTTACGCCACAACAGTTTCAGGCCAAAAAAGAAACGCAGCGTCAGCAAAGGTCACACGGCCGAGTGCATCTCTAAAGACTTGGAGGAAACGGCACGAAGAACCCGTCATTATCTGCCGAGATCACGTAAACAGCAGCGGTCTGAGGGAGAGACGAGGAGAGGAGGTCTGCTGCAGAACAACAAACACAGCAGCTGGTTCCCACACACTCACATCAGCACATCAAGTGACACACAAACAGAAGCAGGGTCACATGACGTCCACACAGAGAGACCGAACCAAAAACCAATCAACATCACATTCCACAAGGAAACACAAGGATGAAGAACCCTCTCCACATTCTGTGTAACGTGGTGACCGCTCATGTCCGGGTTTTAAACTTGATTAACGGCCCAGATGTAGTGTGGGACTCATGCACGAGCCTCTTTAAAGGCTTCACAAAGTAGACGCACAGTCCAAGCATGTGATTATTCAACATCAGAATGCTTTAACAGCCTCCTCCTCTGCTCCCATTCAGCACGGAGAGAATTACTCCCAGAGCATCTCCGCTCCATCGAGGCTGACGGAGGATCCGTTAGCTGTGAGGCTAGTGTGGCTACCTGCTCCCTCGGAGACACCACATGATGTACACAACACACGGCTGCTCTATGCAACATACACAATCTAGACAATACTGATGAAAAGCTGAGCCAGCGAGGACCTGAGGCCACTTCCCAGCATGCTCCTGGGTGAGGGCGGTGACTGTTGAGTCCACGTCTTCACAGAGACCTGGATCCATGGTGGTCCAGGATCAAGCTGCAGGACTCTGGTGGACCAGAGGAGGAGGACTCTGTGGTCATGATGCTTGGGTCCAGTCTTCTATCAAATGCAAATCTGCAGGCTGACCCACAGTGAGTGGAGATGTTTCCACACTCAGTATTATTGCTTTACTTCAAACAAGTCAAAGTATAATCAACAGTTTCAGATGTGTGTTCACCTCCACAAGTTAAGCCAAAGCTGCAACCTTCCACCGAGTACCGTTAATCAGAGCAGTGTTTCTGTAATCCTGCTGACTGACTGACTCACCGACTACGCATGTGTACACAACAGAGACACAACGGGAGTAAAGAACACACTCAAAGTATCCTCATCAGATGGAATCTCACAGCTAAAGTTAATCCTCCAGCAACAAGTGTCACATTCCACTTGTTACATGAACAAATAAACTTCTGTGATCACAGGAAACGACTTACTTTTAATAAAAGATGGTGAAATACTTTGTTTAAATACGGGTGGAGAATGAAACCTGTTGGACTGAGCTGAGAGAACTCTGATGAGTGTGAGCAGCTCATTCAAACACAATCCAGAGTAATACGAGTCCAGCTGAAGTAAAACAAACTACCTGAAGTCTTTCCAAAGCTCAGGTGTTTAACCAGCCTCACCTTTACAATGAAACAATCCGTCCTGAATATGATTCATATCTGTGGGTAAAAAAAAGTGCTTTACGGCCGACATTAAGAGGTTGAGATTCATATCAGCTTCATAACTAAGCTGTTGCCTAAAGACACAAATAAAACCTGAAAAGTCAGATAAACATCCTCTGAAGATAAACACACAGTGAGCAGCAACGATCCGTCGCTAACGAACGAAGAGGATGAAGTGAAGACAGTGAAAGAGATGAAAACACGGACAACGCTCTGGTAGAGACCTGTCAATCACAGTAAGCCCCGCCCCTAAAGCATCCCCTGCTTTATGGTCTGTTTGACTCTAAATGGACCATAATGTACTAAATGAACATCATGCTGTATTGAAGAAGACTTGAAACTAGAGATTGAGACCATAAACTCATGTTTACAATGTTTACTGAGGTAATAAATCAAGAGAGAAGTAGAGTCATTTTCTCATAGACTTCTATAGAACCAGAGGAGTCGCCCCCTGGTGGACACTAGAGAGAATGCAGCTTTAACACATGAAGCTCTGACTTGGTTGAACCTGCTGGTGATGAACAAACATCACACCATCTGGTTCTCTTTCTAAATTGCCCTCAAGTTACGGTCTAATACCCCCCCCCCCCCCCCCCCCCAACAACAAGCCAGCTGATGAAGTTTCCATGGGAACCAGCAGCTACATCCCAAAGCAAAGTCTTTGTCTACAACGAGCAATAGCACAAGTTTCTGTTTGTTAAAGCAAAATAAAAACAGTATCAGTTTGTTTCTTTTGTCCCTCAGAGTGATGAAGCTCCTCTGAGCATCATTTCTGCCCTCGTGTCCCCAAATACTCTGAGCCTAACCTCTGGTTTCAGTTCAATGATCTAAAGCTCTCCAGTGTGGATCACAAAGTCTTTCTACTAGTTTTTAAATGGCCACACTCTGAAGTCTGTTCTTTGGTAGTTTCCTTGTACATGAATAGTGACCTTCTGTGACGCGTTGACCCCCTATGAGGTGTTGTTGGTGCCCCTTTCTTTAGACTCATGCCACTGCTGAGTCTGCACTGACCAACAGATCCTCTAACAACACAGGTCACCTCTCAGCTTTGACAGCGAGAGAAAACGGGCATGTGGTGACTCTCCTGTGCGTATTTTGCGCACGCAGCGTGAGCGCGTGGAGCGTCTTTGCGCAGACCATTAAACAACTTTAGAAGATTCCTCCACATACCTGCTTCCACAGAAAGCTGTCCACTTCGTTCAACACCCAGGAAACGGCCACGTGGATCGTGGAGAGAATAACTCCAGTGATGACGGCGGCGCGCATCCTGACGGGCAGCAGCGTGTAGATGACATGGATGAAGAACACGGTCCACCAGATCCCCTCCGAGGCGCTCCTGGGCTGCACGAGCAGCACCCCGATCACCTGGACCACCAGCACCAGCAGGATGACCACGTAGCACACGATCCACATGTGGTCCTGGTGAAACCCGTTCCGGTTGCACACCACCATGAGGACGAGCGTGAGGAAGATGGCCACGGAAAACACCACCACGAACGTGACGCTCGGCGTCGCCGGCCCGCCGCCGGAGCAGTGGAAGGCCAGCATGACCGTGAAGACCAGCACCAGCACCGCCATGAGCATAGTCAGGCTGCTCTGGTTAAGGCGGAAAAAGTAGCGCTGGTAGAGCCGCTCCAACTTCTCCGACTGGAATTTCTTGGATTTGAAAATGTGCATGACGCTGGTGCAGCACGCCGCTAAAGAGAAGTTCACTTCGGGCATGACCTCTTCCTCGTCGCTCCTCGGTTTGGCCCCCCGCTCCTCCAGACCTAGCTCCACGGACTTGGGTCGCACTTCGCCGTCTGGACGTTTCGGGGACGCGCCATGGTCCTGCCAAGCCGACCGGGACCTGAAGCTGACCCTGCTGACGGTCGTGGTGGCTCTCCCGGGCTGCCGGTGCTCCTGATCATCCTCCTCCCTCCACCGACTGTTGGTCCGGGTGAGCTTCTTGCGCGGGGATCTGGCCGAGTATGGGCACCCGTTGGCCACGGACTCAGACTCTCCCCAAGCTGATCTGTGCTCGGTCCCTCCCCTCAGCCCGGGCGCACCGACTCCGGGTGGGCTGACACTGTTCGATCTGGACATGGTGGAGACCGGGAGGAAACGCGCCTCGACCAATAAACTAACTTTAGTTCCACTGAAAACCCTCGTCAGGAAACTATTTAGTCCCGCACGTGAGGCGCGTTGAAAGTCTGTCATAAGTCGGATTTTCCATAACTCCGAAAATCATTCATATAAAAATCTTTTTAAAATATAGATGAGATTATCCAAAGCAATAACCCAGAGGGGGGGGGGGGGGGGGGGGGGGGGGGCTGTGGGAATAAAAACAATTGAACATGCGCAGAAGTCACAGGGGAGCCCGTTTGGCCACAACAGGAGGGAACATTCGATCCAGGTGGATTTGAGCTCTACATCATCGGGCCCAATTAACTACCGTCCGTGGAGCGCGTTGCACGGCAGCGCGCGCTGCAGATTAAATAAAACCATCACAGCTCAGATGTCCCCCAGAGATCAGAGCGCAACACCGTCAATTACTCCGCGAGCGCGTTAAATCCAGCGGACATGTTTCCCGGTTGTGTGGCCAGAAAAGATAAATAAATAAAGAGACGGAGGTGGATCCATGTAGTCCGCTTCCTCTTCTGGTCCCGTTAAGTCTCGATGCACCTGCACGGACCACACATCGCAGCCTGGACGGCGGTGGGAGCCTCACGTTTGGCCAAAAAGCGCATCATCACGATTCTCCCCCCCCACACCCCCCCCGGGCACGGGAGACTAAACTCAGCCGCTCCTCCTCCTCCTCCTCCTCCTCCTCCTCCTCGGTGCATGGCGCAGCCTGTTTCACAACGCGGTCAGTCACTCTACCGGATCAATCACAGCTGTCCATCACTGCTCAAATCCCCCCCACCGCCCCTCCTCCTCCCGGATAGCGACCCCCCTTCGTTTTGATGTGCATGCCAAACTCAGCGCCCGCGCGCATGCGAATCCGCGGCCGCATTCTTTTTTTACAAAGTGTCCGCGCGGTGCCAACGTGCGCTCCCTCCTCCTCCTCCTCCTCCTCCTCCTCCTCCCGCAGCAGCAGCAGCAGCCTCGGTCGATCCGCTCGGTGTGCGTTTGGAGGCGCGTGGCATCACAACACATTTACCGCTGATCGCCGCTTTAACGGGGGCCAATTCAACCAAGTGTGCTTCCTGCGGGGCCCGCCTCTCCCGCGCGCTCCCGTTGGAGGAAGGAGACGGTGAGTCACGCTGTGTCGCCCTGTGATTGGACGACAGGGCCCGTCGATCAAAAGCAAAAAAGGCTGTGCCCCCCCCCCCCCCCCCCCCACACACACACACCCCCATCGGCAGCTTTCGATGAATGGGCGGGGCCTGTTCTCACAGCTGGAGAGCACGTGCACACACACACACACACACACAGTGGGGGGTTGGATCCTCTCCATTGGGTTCCATTCTCTGTTGGGGTCCCAGGACTCTTGTGGTCCAACATGTAAATGTCACTTTAACATTTCTATTCTCCTTCACATTCATCGGTTCTGTTCTGAGACGTCCTCGTGTCCAGTTAACATGAAGTCTTCATGCTGATGTTCCTGTCTCACTTCATATCCTGTTTCTTGTGTCACTTGTTTTTAAAAGTCATGATTCACGGCTTCTTAACTGTGAAGATGTGATGCTTCTGTCTGTCATTGTCAATGAATATGTATTTAAACTGGTAACTTCTGTTTCATGGATTGACAATAATAAATAAAACTCTGATGAAAAACAACCAGAGCAGAACAAATAAGATATAATCTTGTATTTATAAATAAAGATTAGAGACAAAACAGATTCATATTCCTAATATTAACAGAAAAAGTAAGTCCCTGTGTGTGTGTGTGTGTGTGTGTGTGTGTGTGTGTGTGTGTGTGTGTGTGTGTGTGTGTGTGTGTGTGTGTGTGTGTGTGTGTGTGTGTGTGTGTGTGTGTGTGTGTGTGTGTGTGTGTGTGTGTGTGTGTGTGGTCGTCACACCGGCTCTTCAGACTCTAACACACATGGAACTCCTCCGCTCCTCCTCCGTGAACAGTCGCTGGTTCAGAGTTCACTCGGTGTGCTGATGGATGTATTGGAGGCATGTGATGAGGGGCCTCGTGTGTTTTGTGGGGCCCGGCTCTCCTCCAGCTGATTCCTTCAGGACTTCATGAGGGTGAAGCTGTAACAGGAGAGAACAGGAGAGAACAGGAGAGAACAGGAGCTCCATTCAGAGACGTCCTCGCCTCATAAAACAGCAAACTCAGATATAAATCACAGACTAACTTATCTTGATTCAAGTTGTGCAACTTGTTTCCTCTGCTGGTCTTGTGACTGCTTGTTTTCTCCTTGTATTCATTCTCTCACACACACACACACACACACACACACACACTTCACACAATTTAATGTTGAATAATACAAATACAAAATAGAGATCGAACCTTTTTAATGTGAAGAATCCAGTTGATTTATGGAATCTGAGCGTCTCCTCCTCGACGAGGACTCAGTGGTGGAATGTCGATTATGTATAGAAACATTATTCTGACAGCTTCATGTAAGGATTTTATTTCTGAAACACGGTCAACTCTTTCTTTTTTTTAACAGATTTCAGATAAGATGAAACTTTATTGTTCGTTCACACAAACGTAAACAGAAAACATCTGAATCATCATCAGGAGACACGACAGGACATGAATACATCTGAGAGAGATGAAGAGGTCCAACACTGATGATGATGATGATGATGAAGAGGAGGAGGAGAGGCTCATGGTCGGTGCTCCAGTTCACCATCGAAGGTGTGGAGTCCAGTCAGGTTCTTCCTCAACAGACTGGGACAAGTGTGACACTAGATCAGTGTGTTAATCAGAGCGCTGTGCTCTGTGGAGACATCCACAGGGTTAGGATCTGAGTCTAATGTGTGTGTGTGTGTGTGTCTGCTGCTTTCATCAATAACTCAAACCACACACACACACACACACACACACACACACACGTGTGTTTTGTGTTATTTGTATGAAGGTCAAATATTTTCTCCTGTAATGTGAAAAACGTGTAAAGCAGCAGATTTGACACAGAACACTACTGCCATCATCTGAATGTTAAATGAACTTGTTCAGCAGCAGTTTATCGTCACACACACACACACACACACACACACACACACACACACACACACATCTAATCTCATTACCGACTGTCCACTGCACAGTGAGCTGCCGGCTATGTCGACTGTAGTTATTCAAAAGGTTATTTCATCCTCATCACTTAGTTCCACTTCTTCTTGCAGATGTTTGGAGTTCTCTGCGCTGAGACGTCTGCTGCCCCCCCGACACAAATTAAATGTATGATGAACTTTGCTGCGGCGCTCAAGGCGCTAAAAGTATAAAAGACTTCAAAAACAAAACAGCAACTTTTCAGTAACAATCTCCTGATTAGTGGATGAATCAGGACCGTTTTTAAAATTAATAGATTAAATGTCAGATTTTTTGTGATCTGCTTGAACTAACCTTTAATAAGGTATCCGGTGTTATTTGACAGGATTCATTGAGAAGCTTCGGGATTCTTTTCATCATTTAACACAAGAACATCTTCTCACGTACAAGTTTATTTAAGTAAATCTACATCAACGTTTTGATAAATTAACATATTAAACTGATGACAGAAATGCAGAGGATGAAAAGCTCATTCTGTTTGATTGTATATATGATGTGAAAGAGTTAAAGAGTCACGCTGAGCACAAGACTAAAGACTAAAGATGGAAGAGAAGCAGCTTCAGTTCACTGAATAAAGACTCTTTATGTTCAGTGAACTCATCCTTATAAATCTCATCAAAAGAAAACAAAGACACGATAACGTAGTAAAAATGATATGTTGATGAATTAACGACGATCTAAGAGGTGTTCAAGATGCAGATGAGACACAGCAGAAACAACTACAAAGAGACACAAAACAACTACGAAGAGACACAAAACAACTACAAAGAGACACAAAACAACTACGAAGAGACACAAAACAACTACAGAGAGACACAAAACAACTACAAAGAGACACAAAACAACTACAAAGAGACACATGGTGTTACAAAGAGACACAAAACAACTACGAAGAGACACAAAACAACTACAGAGAGACACAAAACAACTACAAAGAGACACAAAACAACTACAGAGAGACACAAAACAACTACAAAGAGACACAAAACAACTACAGAGAGACACAAAACAACTACAAAGAGACACAAAACAACTACAGAGAGACACAAAACAACTACAGAGAGACACAAAACAACTACAGAGAGACACAAAACAACTACAAAGAGACACAAAACAACTACAGAGAGACACAAAACAACTACAAAGAGACACAAAACAACTACAAAGACACACAAAATAACTACAAAGAGACACAAAACAACTACAAAGAGACACAAAACAACTACAGAGAGACACATGGTGTTACAAAGAGACACAAAACAACTACAGAGAGACACATGGTGTTACAAAGAGACACAAAACAACTACAGAGAGACACAAAACAACTACAAAGAGACACAAAACCACAGAGAGCTGCATGACGACTCCAGAGAGAGACAGAATGACCACAAACAGACGCTAAACAACTGTAATTGTGTCTTTCTTCTGCAGGAGAGGTGGCGGGGCCTTTAGCATGTCTGTGTCCATAATCCGCCCATGAACAGAGGTCAGTGCATCCGAAGCTGCACCGTCTGCAGGGTTATGTCATATATGTGTGTTATGTTATCTCACAGGGATGAGCGGTCGATGCTGAGAGGAGTTCATCAGGAGGACAAACATCTGGTGAAGGCTGCAGCCAAACGATAAGTCTGTATTCTTTAATTAGGGTCATACAAAGTACGATCTGAAGCAAATCCATCACAATCCAAAACATAAGTATGATAAATGATTTATGAACACACAAATTATATCCATGCATATATGAAATGTCTGAGGCGTCCATCTTTTCTACCTGATCAACATCTGGTTAAGAATAAAATGCCCAAATCTTGTTCAGCGCTACAAATAGAAATAATCCCACTGAATGAATGACGTTCGATTGAGTCCAGTCTGAGTCTGGAGCTGAATCAAGGACACGTTCTGTTTTCAGTCCTCGTGTTGGCAATGCTTCATGAACATCATAACAACCACATGAACCATTCAGTCACGTCTAAAACAGCAGCAGGCGTCCCAGATATGCACTCGTGTGCATCCCCCCCCATGAGGGGAGACACAGAGGAAGATGCTTCACGTGTCAGCGCGTTGTTTTGTCTCTTTCATGAAAAGGGAGAAAATGACGAGCGCTGCAGTGTTGTGACTCATCCTGGAGGAAAGCGACCTTTGCAGTCACTCTGGAGATTCTGCAATCAAAACACACACACACACACACACACACTGAGAGCTGAGTGGCTCTCCAGCTGCTCCTGAATGCACCTCGGCCTGCTCAGTATTTGCACTCTGGAGATACAGATGTTTTACATCAGAAGCCAGTGATACGATCTGGAAGCAGATGAAGTGCACATCCTGACCTGCTTCATGCAGAGTGTGAATTCATGGCCGCGTGGCTAATGTGTGGGTTTGTATTTAGCTGGTGAAGCTGTGAAACGTGGTGAATGAGTCACATTTAATGCACACAGAGAGAAACCATCACTCACAGAGAAGCACTCGTCCTCCGTTAGTATACATGTAAGTCAATAAGAAGTAGTGGATATGCTTTATTGTAAATATATACTCAGTATTCATACCTGTACAGTCTGCTGGCCCATGCAAAACATTTGTATCAAAACTTTATTCAGTGGAACCAGTTGTGGAGTAACATCTGCCATGCTTTTGTATTTAGTTTAGGTTGTAACATCATTATTCCAGGTTTCCTTCTTTCATGCAGTTTTCACAATGAGCTGCACTTCTCCTCTGCAACACATTTCCAACAAGGATCCCAGATCATGCTCAGTCATTAGCTGCTCACTTTGCTACAGAATGAAGGTTTATGATCATGACACTTGTTCTGGAGGCGGAGCTATCCGTGACATTGAGGCACACTGATGGATTAAAGGGTCAGTCCAGTAGATTTAGACATGCAGCCTCCGACCAAAATACAGTGAATGTGAAATGAATTGTGTTTGTGTTGCTCTAAACATCACAACATTTAAAATATTGACTTATGGATGTTTTTTTGTAGAAACCAGTGTTCCAGTCTCTCTGGATCTCACAGACTGTTTCTATTGGAACCACCATCTCCCAGAGAAATCAAACCCATGAAAGCTACCGACGGCGTGTTAGGTGGTGGTTCCACCTGGAGCAGGACCCCGAGATCTGGCAACGACACTGTTAATAGAAATCAACGTTTTCATTGCTAATGAACTGAATTCTATTCACATCTAATGTACTGAGACAGAAGGCAGACATCTCAGATCCCCAAATCTGCTCAAATCAAACCCAAACGCTCTACCCGTGAAAAGATGATCTTTGAAGATGAATTAAAGGAGCAGTGTGTAGGATTCAGTGACATCTAGTGGTGCAGTTGCAGATTGCATCCGACTGAACACCCTCCGTTAGCACAGGGCTCATTCTAAGCTAACGAAGAAGTTGGTAATAAAAACATGGTTATGGATATTTATATTCAATTTCTATTATTGGCACCAGTTCTTGCTTTATGCTTCTGTTATCGCTGTATAGTCTGTCCTGACTGCTGTGTAAACGTATTTGTGTGAATATGCTGCGCTCAGATAAAGTGATGTAATAAAAGGAAAGGTTAGGATGTGGACGGGTCAAACAAACAGGACTTTAAGCTAGGAGACCAGTGTTCGTGTCCCAAAGTGTTATTTTAAAGTTACTTACGTTACATCACTTATTTTAGGCCCAAACATGATGTTTTGACTGTTTCATGGTAACAAAGTGGCGTAAAACATGCAGAATGACCTTAAGACAACGTGATATTTATGAGATCAGGTTTCCGACACACTGAACCTTTAAACTCTTTAAATCTTGTTTTTGCTGACTTCTAGTGGTTGAAGCTCTCGCTTGCTGCAGTGAAATGAAGTCAGAGGTCAATAAATCACTGACAGCAGCTAAAACAAGAAAATATAAAAAAGAATTCAGGATCACAACTCGAAAATGTCACGAAAGCAACATCATCCAAAAACAACGAGCGACCCGTCAGCATGAAATACGACCGTTACAAATAAAACACTGAATCACAGCCGTGTGTTCAGAGTCCCTTCAGTATAAAGCTCTGCTCCTCATCAACATCACATCAAGGACCACCGGCCTGTATTTCAAAATAAAAGTCCATAAAGAACATCCGACATATATTCAGGCTACAATGCGGTTTAGTTTATTGTTACATATCACAGCTCATCCTGTCGCTACCGTTGCTTTCATTAAATGTCTCTGAACTTAAGTTATGACGTCTTAATTGTTCTTAAAAGCTTTTTTTAACATCCCATTTATAAACACTGACCTCTTCAGTTAGAGTTTAATAAAGCTTGAATGAAAGTGTGCGTGTTCTTATTATATAAAGCATCACCTTATCGGAGCTACAAGTTCATTAAAAAGATCAAAAATAAAGAAAATGTGATCGCATGAGAAGACGGATGTTTGCTCACTTGGATGGATGAGTGATGACAACACACTGTGAACGTATAAAGACTGGAACCAGAACGACAAACAGCAGCTGGAACCAGAGGAACCAGGGGAACCAGAGGAACCAGAGGAACCAGGGGAACCAGAGGAACCAGGGGAACCAGGAGAACCAGAGGAACCAGGGGAACCAGAGGAACCAGAGGAACCAGAGGAACCAGAGGAACCAGGGGAACCAGGAGAACCAGGGGAACCAGAGGAACCAGAGGAACCAGGGGAACCAGAGGAACCAGAGGAACCAGAGGAACCAGGGGAACCAGAGGAACCAGGGGAACCAGAGGAACCAGGGGAACCAGAGGAACCAGAGGAACCAGAGGAACCAGGGGAACCAGAGGAACCAGGGGAACCAGAGGAACCCATAGAAAACCATATAAAACCATGCAAGCACAGAATGAAAACATGTTTATTCAACTTAATCAGGAATGTAATCAGACTTCTGACTGAAATGAATGAAAGAAGACAAAACACAAAGAGAAAGGAATCACAAATCTGGAACCAACAAACAAGCTGTAGATGCAGAACCTAGCGCCTAGTTTCAGTACGAGTGTTTCTAACCTCTCTACATCTCCATGGGGGGGGGGGGGGGGGTCCTATCTCTACAGGAGCTTATTGATTCTAATCGGTTCTGATCAACGGTCTCATCACAGCTGCTCCCCGACTAAACACAAGTATTCTTCATAAATAAAAGTAAAAAACACACTTTGTTCATGATTTGTGAGCATCTATAGACCCGGACAACAGCTGGAGGAAAACAACAACCAATAAAGTTGCTCGATAATTAGAATCTCCTGCCGGCTTTGGTTTCTTTAAGCAGACGTGACTTTTGTTCCTCTTCTGTCGGTTGCTTTGGTTTCTGCTGGGCTCACTCCACTTTGCTGTAGTCCTCCACGTGGCCCAGAACCTTCTTCCTCTGCCGGATCATGTGGAAGTAAAGCTGGGGGAAGACTGGGGGGGGGGGGGGGGATCAGTGAGTAACCAACAGCAGCTGCAGCAGCAAGCTGCACAATGAACCAACATTTATTAAAGGTGGAATATGTGAATTTATTCTGCAGACTTAAGGAAACATCTTTCTTTGGTTCTGATCCCTTCTGGAATCATAATCACCTTAAAATGTTCTTCATTTAAATTAGAATAATGTTAGATTGCTAATCATATCAATAATTACAATAAGAGTAAACAAGCCGTCCTCCATGTTTACAGCGAGCGAACAAGAACAACTAAACTCTGTTCTTTGGTAGATGAACTTCTGTGTGTTTGTTTAATCGTCACCACACAATCAGAACAGACTTACGGGGGATGTAGGAGATCATGACGAGGATGAGGAAGCTGTAGTAGTCGAAGGAGAAGTTGTACTTGTTGGGCAGCGTGACGGAGTACAGACCCGTCTTCTGGACGAAGGGCAGCGCTGCGTAGATGGTCAGCAGCTCCCCGGTCACTCCCATGGGATACAGCGCGAAGAAAAAGGTGTACCTGCAGCAGAGGAACCAGAAATCATACAGGTCTGAACACAAACACTGAGGGAGAGGCGATGGATGTGGAGTCGAGTTTTTACTGTTTGCATTCTGTGAACCGACCGGCATGAATGTAAACTTCTGCTTTACACTGAAACTAACTGAGGGGAAGAACACGGAGCAAGAGAAGACATCTGTGCATCATCGGGTCGGCAGGACGTTACGTTCTCTAAAGGTCTCATTCATCCATAGATCCTGGTCTTGTTCACTGAGCTGCACAGCCTGTTTATGTACATTACACCAGAAATGAGTTTATATCTCTTCAAAGATCCTCTAAAACTAACTTCACTTACATGCACAACATCTTCCCTAATATTCATGTTTGCATGCAGCCCTGAATCCTCCGACTAATCTGAAACGACGAAGACGTTCTACAGCTTCGTCCTTTAAATAACGTCTCCCTCCTCTTCCAGCTGCTGACGTGATGTCATCGCTCTGCAAGCTTTGAACCGTTGCTTTTCTCTTTGGGAACGCAAACACAGAGCCGACAGTAAGCAAGCAAACGGCAGGAAAAGTCCCTGATTGAGAGGCGTGTTCTGGATGCACTAGAAACATGAATCAGACAACACTACATTCAGAATATTACTGTGCATTAAACACAGAAAGAGGAGTGTAGAGTGTTTATGGTGGAGACGGCAACATGTATCTGTATGAGACGAGTTGTTTTAGCAGCGTGTGAAATACGTCCATACATGTTAGTTTAAAGCATTACAAATAATGTGAAGATGTTACAGTGTTGATGTGTCAAAGACAGAGATATCTACGGACGTTAGCATGCTAACCAGCTAGCCACGGTCCGTTCTGTCTTGTAATACCACGTTTAACCTGGAGAGGTGATAGTGAGTCACTGTAGCGTCCAGTCAGTCCTCAGTCCAACCAGGAGACAACCTCCAGGTCTGTAGAGTGAAGTCAAAGCTTCATGTGTCAAAGCTGCATTCTCTCTAGTGTCCACCAGGGGGCGACTCCTCTGGTTCTATAGAAGTCTATGAGAAAATGACTCTACTTCTCTCTTGATTTATTACCTCAGTAAACATTGTAAACATGAGTTTATGGTCTCAATCTCTAGTTTCAAGTCTTCTTCAATACAGCATGATGTTCATTTAGTACATTATGGTCCATTTAGACATCTTGGTCAAAATAAACAAGTAATTTAAGTCGTTACCTTTCACTACTTTCATAAAGTCAATGATGAAAATACATCGAGAATATGATGAAACCATAACTTTAAATAAACAAATCAAGAAGTCAACAAAATGAAGACTCAACTTGAGATTTGTCAATACTTGATATAACTGATATAATTCATGTATTCATTCAGTATTCAACAAATGTGAGCCAGCAGCTGTGAGTAAATCATCTCATTAGCATCGACTGGTTTCCTCCATAGGTAGACGTTAACTATGAGCCCTCAGGTAGAGCGTCCTACCTCGCCCACTTGATGAGGTAGGGCAGGTGGTTGAGGAGGCTGAAGGTGTAGAAGGAGTAGCGGATGATCTCCGTGACGGTCCAGGCCGTGACGAACAGCAGCACGCTGTCCTCACTCTGCACCTGCAGAATGAAACAAAACACACAAGAAGGATGAGGATGAGGAGGAGGAGGAGGAGGAGGAGGAGACGGGCCGGCATGGCGCTGCAGGGGTTACTGTTCATGCTGGTTGTTTCACATCTGATCACACTGCAGGCAGACGGTCACCATCCTCAGGTGTTAGATTAAAACCGATGCAAAGATGAGAGAACGTCAAACAATAGACACACGAAGAAGAAACATGGTTATTCACTACAGTCATTCCTGCTACAGCGAGACGTTACTCACACATTTACTGCTCCCCGATCTATCGACAGGGCAAACGGCACATCAGCACTTTACAACCCGTTTCACACCGAGTCCTTTAATACGCTTTGATGTGATGTAAAAGGTAGAAAACAGACGCGGTCGTACCTCCCTGACGCTGTGTGTGACGGCCCAGGTGAGGAAGACCCGGGACAAGACCTGGAACCCGGTCAGGACCACCGAGGACGGGACGATTCCTGAGACACGAGGAGGGACAGAGACTGAGACTCGGGGCGGGTTTTATCCACACTGGTACTCTTATGGATCACTGATTGTCTTTCTGTTCATGGTCTACCTGCTGTCTTAAAAGATCACGATGGAAATATGAAATATTAATCTGTCAAAAGAGGAAAGCAGGAAATGAACGCTGCTGCTGCGTCTTCAGCTGGCCAGCAGAGAGGACCATAGAGCCGTGTGTGTGTGTGTGTGTGTGTGACTGTGTGTGTGTGTGTGTGTGTGTGTGACTGTGTGTGAGACTGTGCGTGTGTGTGTGTGTGTGTGACTGTGTGTGTGTGTGTGACTGTGTGTGTGACTGTGTGTGTGTGTGTGTGACTGTGTGTGTGACTGTGTGTGTGTGAGACTGTGTGTGTGACTGTGTGTGTGTGTGTGTGTGTGTGTGTGTGACTGTGTGTGTGTGTGTGAGACTGTGTGTGTGTGTGTGACTGTGTGTGTGACTGTGTGTGTGTGTGACTGTGTGTGTGACTGTGTGTGTGTGTGTGTGACTGTGTGTGTGTGTGTGTGTGAGTGTGACTGTGTGTGTGTGTGTGTGTGTGTGTGTGTGTGTGACTGTGTGTGTGTGTGTGTGTGTGAGACTGTGTGTGTGACTGTGTGTGTGTGTGACTGTGTGTGTGTGTGTGTCTGAGACTGTGTGTGTGTGTGTGACTGTGTGTGTGTGTGACTGTGTGTGTGACTGTGTGTGTATGTGTGTGTGTGTGAGACTGTGTGTGTGTGTGACTGTGTGTGTGTGTGTGTGACTGTGTGTGTGTGTGCGTGTGTGAGAGTGACTGTGTGTGTGTGCGTGCGTGCGTGTGTGTGACTGTGTGTGTGTGTGCGTGTGTGAGACTGTGTGTGTGTGTGTGTGAGACTGTGTGTGTGACTGTGTGTGTGTGTGACTGTGTGTGTGTGTGAGACTGTGTGTGTGTGTGTGTGAGACTGTGCGTGTGACTGTGTGTGTGTGTGTGTGACTGTGTGTGTGAATGTGTCTGTGTGTGTGTGTGTGTGTGTGTGTGTGTGTCTGTGGACAGCAGCTGCAGGGAGCCTCTGATAATCCCTCATTAATCTGAGATAATGAAGCGACACCACCGGAGCAAACAGATTCTGTCTGTCTGCACATATTTACATGTGAGATACAAATACATCTTAATAATAATGATAATAATGATAATAATAATGATAATAATAATAATAATGATAATAATGATAATAATGATAATAATAATGATAATAATAATAATAATGATAATAATGATAATAATGATAATAATAATGATAATAATGATAATAATGATAATAATAATGATAATAATGATAATAATGATAATAATAATAATAATAATAATGATAATAATAATAATAATGATGATAATAATGATAATAATGATAATAATAATAATAATAATGATAATAATGATAATAATAATAATAATAATGATAATAATAATGATAATAATAATAATAATGATAATAATGATAATAATAATAATAATAATGATAATAATAATAATAATGATAATAATAATGATAATAATGATAATAATGATAATAATAATAATAATAATGATAATAATGATAATAATAATAATAATGATAATAATGATAATAATAATGATAATAATGATAATAATAATGATGATAATAATGATAATAATGAGAGCAATGATTTAAGAGACTAAACACTGTTATCTGACTGCTCACAGTCATATATTATATATATATATATATAAATGAAGATATTAATATAAATTCTGCTTCTACTCCAAACAGAGTTTATTTTTTTTAAAGGATTTAATATACGATTGTTTTCTCTGCAGTAGTTTTTATGATAATAGTGTTTCTTTGTGGACGATTCATCATATTTAATGTTTCTGGTTCTCTGCTCCGATTGGTCGACTTGTGTCTCTATAGAAGTTGATTGTTCTGCTTGTTGTGACGGTGGTTTGATTGTTGATCTTTTGATATTAATAAACGTATTTATAAAGACTCACCGACAGCACAGTGCAGAATCTGTGAAGAGAAAACACAACATCTGATTATTACTGATGAAAAACACATGAATGAAACTAACTGGTCGTCACCGTCTCCTCATGTTCATTATGAATCACATGACTTTATGACTTTATGACTGAATGAATTATTAAACCTGTGTAAGATAAACGTATCGTTTGTTTTCATGGTGCGTCACTTTAAATGTTGCCGCCGCAAGGAAGTGTGGGTCATCGTCTCCTTTCCTTTCATAAAGGATGGTCCAGTGTTTCCTATGCTAAAGGAGATAAGGAAAGGAAGCATTGAAGCACCTTTCCTCAGCTCTTATCATGGCTCTTAGATCCTTCAGGTCCTTTCACTCAGTGAGGAGCCTTCAAGAGTTTATTCAAGAGAATAAAATGAGTGTTCTAGTGACAAACTCAATACAGTAAAATACTGTTTAAAAATACACCTTTGTATTTCCTTATCATCCGAGTCAGTTGAACACTAAAAACAGTAATAAATATATAAATATATATATATATACATATATAAATATATAGAGTATACGGCCCTTTGTGCTCATCTCACCTCCAGAAGAGCTCCAGTCTGAAAGAACTTCAGCGGCTTCTCGATGGAGTAGTAGAGCCCGTGATAGCTTCCTCTGGCCAGGTACGCTCTGACCAGACCCACCGCGATCACCAGCCAGCTGGAGAGAGGGGGGGGGTATAAATACATCAGTGTTTTCATATCTTATCTTATATCACACACACACACATATATACATATATATATATGTATTAGGGCTGCACCTAACGATTATTTTAATAATCGATTAATCTGTCGATAATTTTTTCGATGAATCGATGAATCGGATAAAAAAACAAAAAAGCATTAATTTCCCAAGTCAATAAAAAATAATCAAACCCGACAATCAGGAATGAACAGCCTCACGTGACTGAATGAAATTATGATGAATGATGTAAAAAGTATTTTGTCTCTCAGTTCTCTCTCTCTATATCTATATATATATATAGATATGGATATCTATATATAAAGGGTTTAGTCTCTCCAGCTCGCTCTGATTTTAATTGTTTCATAATAAAGTTATTGAGGGAAATATCAGATCATGAAAACACAAATCTTTCTAATAAATGAAGAAAGTTGTTTGTGGTCCTTTTGTTGTTCAGACTACAATGAACAATATTTAAACCAGATGTTGAATCAGAAAACTAATCAAATATAAACTAGAGTTTATTCTGTGATCTGTCTTCACTGTTTACATGTTGAAAACAATCTCATCAGTCCGATCGGCTGCAGCGTCCAATCACATCACAGATGAACAATGAGGGGGCGTGTCGGCCGTTAAAACACTTCCTGGAAGTCTGTTCTCGTGGGTCCTCGCTCCTCAGAGCTACATTAGAGCTTAGGGACGGCCGTCAATATGGCGGCGCAGAACACCGGCGCAGAACACCGGAGCGAGGAGCGAGGAAAATGACAATTAAGAGACTTGAGTCTCTCAAGTCTCTTAGTTGTCATTTCCTCGATTCCGGTTGAACCGGCTAACCGGAAGTTAAAGGTTCAAGCGAAGACCGCTTCCGGTTGAAACCAGAAATTGGAAATGACAAATACGAGAACTTTGAGGAGAAACTTCAGGCCAAAGAGCTGATATCAGATCAGCCTGACTTCACAATCAGACAGCAGACTAGCGGGAAAGGGAAGCAGCACATGAAGCTTCTCTACTAGCTGTACACCAGACAGGTTTGGCTAGCTGGATGACGTCATGCTAATAACTTATTTAGCTTTTTAAAACAACGGGGACAGATCCAGCATGGACAGTTAGGGAGTGAGGGACATGAAGCACCTGTCTGAGAAATGGATATATAGTTATAAATATATTATTATATGATCTACATTATTATATTATACTGAATATTATTATATGATATATATATATACATATATTATACTGAATCCCGTGAGGGTGACATTAATAAGATGTCCTGACGTATTTATCAAAGTGTTATTTAATGCTTTTTTTCATGTTGGAATAAAGGTTAAATATTTAACTGCAAAGTAGTAATACGTGTTTGATACCTTAATTTGTTTGCATTAAATCATTCTGGGATGTTTGCTGAAATTGATTGGATGTGTCACAGCCCTACCTAGAACATGTTCCACCAGCTCCACTGGTGTGAAATGCTCCCACACCTTGGATGACTGAGGTCGTACTGATTTCTCTGCCTCCGCCATGTGTTTCAGAACATCGTTACGGGTCTCCGGTGGTCTTTCCTCGACCTCCGCTCTGCGCTCAACTCAACTTTATTTTTTATACTCAAACATCTCCGCGACTTATTGAGTGGCGTAATAGTCGCGCGACACAACGAATCGATAATGAAATTCGTTGCCAACTCTTTTAATAATCGAATTTTATCGATTCGTTGTTGCAGCCCTAATATATATATATATATATATATATATATACATAACTTTATCAAATGAGTCCTTCAATACTGTGTAGCTTCTAAATACTGTGCTTCAGAAGAGTTGTGACGTATTAATTACTCTCAGAAGTTACTTCTTGAATTACTACTCAACGTTTTTTATGAAATAATTTCTTGCACTGAAACTTTTATTCTTATCTTATTCTATTTAATCTGGTTTTCTTTGTCTTTTCTTTTGATGTTTTATGTAAAGTCTTTTTAATCGCCTTGTTGAAATGTGATATACGTCATATTATTAAAAAATTGTTTTATTTTTCTGCAAATATTAACAACTGATGAGTCTGATAAGGGTTTCATAATATCCGATGTATTAAAAATATATAATAATAATGCATAATGTGTTGGAATGAACTCGTCTCTTTATCTCCTCTGAATGCAGACGCCACATCGGACGAGTGTGTGCGACACCCTAACACGTCCTCCAACACAAAGCAGTCCCTGTGAGGCCTCCACAATGTGACCCGACTGGTCGGAGCAGCGAGCCAACAACAACGCCCACCGTCCTACTGACAGAACGGCAGTAAAGACACGCAGAGACACGCAGAGACACGGTTCATGGTTCAACGTCGCTCCTGCTTTTAAACATTTACAGCTCGTTATCTGAGCCGGGGTCAGAGGTTAAACATCAGACGTCATGTCTGGTTTATACAAATACAACTGGCAACATTATCTCTACGATGTGAATAATCTCTGCTGTTTCTTACAATGACCCAGAGCTGCTTCTGCTCCTTCTACTCTACTGTGCATCTATTTATTAAATTAAAACATTGTTGTGTATTTGTTTATGGGAGGAAAACGTTCATGCTTTGGTTTAAAAAATATATAAAAATTCACATTTAATCTCCAAACATCCCACCAACAATATTCATGGATCTAAGGATCTCAACTAGAGCGGCAATTATCCTTTAGTTTAATTATTGATTTAAATGTTTTATTTACAGAGAAACTATGTTTAAAAAAAAAGTTGTGTTTTTGTCCCACCATCTTCCAAAACTGTCTATTAAAATATATAAATAAATGATATATATATATATATATATGAGTCTGTTGTTATGTTAATATTAAAATTATAACAATGTAAACAGCAACATATCTTCACATTTGAGGAGTCAGTTCGCTGACCTTTGACATTTTGTGCTATTTGTTTATTCATCAACTAATCTATTAATAGACTAATTACTTAAATGTTAGTCCTAACTTTACTCTGATTGATTTTCATGTTATAATAACACATTTGTTTTCCTCTCCCTGCACTTTTTTTCCGTTGTTATCTCACTTGATTCATTTATTATATTTATATTTTACTTTTATGATGAATTAAACTCAAATCCAGTCGTTGTCCTGCAAAACATAATATGACAATGCAAGTTTAAAAACACACACTTTCTGGTTAAACAATAAACCATCTGTCTTATTATGTATGTACTGTATTGTAGTCACGTGGTTTGTCTGTTGCTCGTCTAACGTTAATCTGTATTAGCCGTTGCACGTATGGGGGACGTTTTTAACCGCTGCACACCTTTACTAGCAGTGTTTCCAAAGATAAATACCTACAATGTGCAGATTAAAAATAACACTGTAACATTACAATGGAGGAAATCATGCTCCCGTTAATTAGAGCTGTATTGCTCAACAGCGCGCGCGCACACACACACACACACACACTGAACCACGCGCTACTTACCCCGCTGTCATAACAACGTTGTAGATGACCAGGTAGGCCGTGGCCAGAGCACCGGGTCCCTTCTTCTTCTTCGCGGCTACATCGCCGTGCGCCGTCTTGCTGGTCCCCGGAGCAGCTGCCGACATGACTGTAACACCTTCAACACGGTCCTTTAGGCCCTGGACGACAGCGGCTGTCAGGTTCACCGTAGTCCGGAAACGAAGAAGAAAGGGAGCCCGGGAGTGTGGTCCTGAAAGCGAGAGGAGTAACTCCTCCGTACTTCCGGCTTCGCTTTGAGACGCTCTCGTTCAAACGTCACCTTAAAAATTCGGTCCTCGCAATGTGCGGCTGTATTTATAATAATAAATGAAAATAAAATAAAATAAATACAAATGAAACATATATAAATATATATATATTTAGTAAAATAATTTAGTAAAATCAACAAATAAAAATAAAACAGAGAAGCAACGACATCACATAAAAGCCAGTCTATAAAAATGTGTTTTAAGAAGTGATTTAAAAGAGATTACTGACTCTGCGATTTATTTGTTTAGAATATTTATTTTTGGGTGAATTAGATTAAGCTGATCTGTCCCTGTAGACTGTTTGGGACTAATAGAACGTTATCTTGAGCTAACGTTGTACTCTTTGTTGGTTCCTCTGGTTGAAGTCAGGAAACGAAGAAGAAAGGCCCGGAGTGTGATCCTGAAAGCAAGAGGAGTGACGCCTCCATACTTCCGCCCTCGCTTTGAGACGTTCTCGCTCAAACTTCCCCTTAAATAATCGGTCCTCACAATGTGCGGCTGCATTTATTCATTTATTTGTTTCAGACCATTTATTTTTGCGTGAAATAGATTAAGCTGTTCTGTCCCTGGGTGTTCACATACTGGAACAGGACCACAGACTGTTTAGGACTAATACAAAAGTAGTTATCTTGAGCTAACGTTCTACTCTTTGTCGGTTCCTCTGATTGCATCAGGCGCTCTTCGAAAGGCGCGCCTCCTATTTGCGTGTTCCAGACTACATAAACGCTGCAATAGGGGCTTCCCAACAGGGTAAAACGATTTTTTAAGATTAAAACAAATTTTATTCATTATCTTATATTACCCAAAAATAAAGAAATTCTAATAAATCCATAATATATATTCTTCAGCCAAGTTTTTAAAGTAATTCATGGCCTTTTTATACTTTCTTTGAGTCATTTTGTTTATTCTGTGATTATTTCGTTTCATATTACTTAGATTTTCTGTTGGGTAGCCTACTCCTGTAAACTCCCAAAATAATATAATTATAATTAAATATATGTATTTAACAGGAGTAACATAAATATGCATGAAGGACATAATTAAATAAATCTTTAACGCGCACGTTCATCTTTTCCCCACTTGGTGTCAGTGTTTCACCAGTGTCCTTTGTGTGAACAGAGGTGTTTAATAAAGTGCCAAGTATTTTAAGTATTTTTTAAGGAATTTATGTCAAAGTGCTTTACTTTTAATAGTATAAATAAAACACTTATTAATCGCACTAAACGTATTTATAAAGCATATTTTGCCAACTGCCCTCTATTGGCCTTTAATAATTCTGTTCAGGCATTAATCAAGACAGCCAAATTTTCCCGGAAGAGCAACTGGTGCGAGTTTAAAGCTAATGGACAAGGAAGAGACATTTGTTTAGGTTTTAGTCTCTAGATCACACACATAACGTTACTTCTTCTTTTGTCACGTAGTCCGGCTGCTTGTTGACTCGTCAGTATGCCTTTGTTCGCCCAAAATCCTTTTGACCAAGATGTCGGTGAGTTTCGGTGGTTGTTTTTTCAGTGTTTTAACGAAGCTAACGTGCTAACGTCGAGCTAACGAAAGGGCCAACAACACTCGAAGCTAACGTTAGCTTAGCTTCTTTTAGTTCGCTGCTAGCGTTGTAACTTTGAGTCTGATAACGTTAAACCGTGACTGGCTAACGTCAGTTAAATCTGTCACATTGGTTATAAATATCTGTTAGTTATATATGTTTTATGTTACCGCGGGGTTAAGACACTTAACGATCATTTTATAATCTCTATCTAACGTTATGTGTAGATTATTTTTGATTCAGCGACTCATTTAGAGACAGACAGACAGAGAGACACAGACATAGAGAGAGACAAACAGACGGAGACATAGACAGAGAGAGAGAGACAGACAGACAGAGAGACACAGACATAGAGAGATACAAACAGACGGAGACAGAGAGAGACTGACAGACAGACAGACAGAGAGACAGACAGACAGACACAGACATAGAGAGAGACAAACAGACGGAGACATAGACAGAGAGAGAGACAGACAGACAGACAGACACAGACATAGAGAGAGACAAACAGACGGAGACATAGACAGAGAGAGACAGACAGAGAGACAGAGAGACACAGACATAGAGAGAGACAAACAGACGGAGACATAGACAGAGAGAGACAGACAGACAGACAGACAGACAGAGAGACACAGACATAGAGAGAGAGAGACAAACAGACGGAGACATAGACAGACAGAGAGAGACAGAGAGACACAGACATAGAGAGATACAAACAGACGGAGACATAGACAGAGAGAGACTGACAGACAGACAGACAGAGACACAGACATAGAGAGAGACAAACAGACAGAGACATAGACAGAGAGAGACAGACAGACAGACAGACTGAGAGACACAGACATAGAGAGAGACAAACAGACGGAGACATAGACACAGAGAGAGACAGACAGACAGACTGAGAGACACAGACATAGAGAGAGAGAGACAAACAGACGGAGACATAGACACAGAGAGAGACAGACAGAGAGACACAGACATAGAGAGAGAGACAAACAGACGGAGACATAGACAGAGAGAGACTGACAGACAGACAGACAGAGACACAGACATAGAGAGAGACAAACAGACGGAGACATAGACAGAGAGAGAGAGAGAGAGAGAGACAGACAGACAGACAGAGAGACACACAGACATAGAGAGAGACAAACAGACGGAGACATAGACAGAGAGTAAGACATAGAGACAGACAGACAGTAAGACATAGAGACAGACACAGAGAGAGAGACAGGCAGTGTCATACTGTAACATTATTAGTTTCTTAATTGTGTTTATTGATACGTTTTTACAGATGAATAACATTTTGTCTGAGAGGTCAGTTCAGTTCAGTTTAACTAATATTAAACTAGAATTTGATAGTTTTGCCTTAACTTAAATGTTTAATCAGATATCTGAAGGACAGCTTGAATTATTTGACATGGATTCATGGGTTTGCCAGATGACAGAAAATTGATTTGCAGCTATTTTTATCAAAATTATCAAAAGTGCCAATAATTCTTCTATTTAAATTAACCAACTAGTAGCTTCAGCTTTAATTGAGACTCATTACTACTGTTAGTCTGTTTGATTATGGCGTGTTGGTATATATATATATATATATAATATGTCTATCCTCTTATAGTCACAGTCGGATGTAAAACACATGCAAACTACTGAGGTCATCACTCTTATCTGTCTCTGACTCCACAGACAACAGTTCTGTCTCACTGACTCTGGGTGTTCGTTACAGAGTTACTATGAGCTGGAAATGTGCTTTTAAATGACTTCCTGTTAACATGTTACAGCAGACAGAAACCTTCTTCACTACCATCATAAACATCTATATACGTTCATAGAATATGACATAACTAAAGGCAAAAGAGGCAAATATTGTGCTTTTTAATGAGTGCAGCTGTTGTTTAGGCCGTCACCTACTAAACTGATCATGATCGAAAATACTTAACATCTGGACTCAACAGCTCACTTTGGATTCTCACGCAAACAAACTCTTCTAGAACTCTCAGCATTTCTTTAACCTTCTGGTACATTAGAGCTAAACTGTGTCGGTTCAGTGCTCGCTGTTCATTACGGTAACACTCGCCCACTGCGGTTGACACAGACAGACAGACAGACAGTCAGTAGGACAGACATAGTGCCTGTAAGACAGAGAGACAGTAAGAGAGAGAGACAGAGAGAGAGACAGACACTTTCCCACTGCGGTGGGCACAGCCGTGATGCCAGTGAGGATGATTGTTCTCACTGGAGCTTATGCTCTGTGTGTCTGTCTGTCACATTTCAGAGAAGTCCACCAATGAAACCAACACAGCAGACGACTGGGGGCTCATCATGGACATCTGTGACAAGATCGGAACGACACCCAATGGGTGAGATATCATGAGGACCTGCACAGGAGCATCTCTGGTCTAAAGGACAGTTTGTTGTGGTGTTATCTCTGAGTTCTTCTCTGTTCTCTTGTGTTTCAGATCAAAGGACAGCTTGAGATCCATCATGAAGAGAGTCAACCACAAAGTGCCTCACGTTGCCATGCAGGCCCTCAATGTGAGCGTGTTTCTCTGCTTTCATGTCACCAGATCCACCCACACATTCATTAAAACAGGAACGAGAAACCAAGATGATGAGACATATCTCAATATCCAGTCGGTATTATTAAGTTGTTCGGCTTCATTAACTGGGACAATATTAAGTCAATAATTATGTAATTACAAAACGAGTCAATTAAGATAACAAAAACCTTGAAAAAATGTTTTGTTCACTGGGTCAATAGTTATTTATTTCTGTGTACATTCATTTATTTTATTAATTT
The DNA here is from genome assembly GCA_032191485.1 of Leptoclinus maculatus. Lineage (NCBI taxonomy): Eukaryota > Metazoa > Chordata > Actinopteri > Perciformes > Stichaeidae > Leptoclinus > Leptoclinus maculatus. The sequence continues at coordinate 247,533 of JAVDOI010000109.1, read as the reverse complement.
AAGTTCTTCATGCCAAACATTTGGCCCATCCCACATGGGATTCCTAGACGCCTACATCTTCTGGTCATATACAAAGCATGTGTCAAAACAAAACCATTAAATATCTACAGATTATCTCTGTTAGGACGTTCTTCCTCTTGTCCCAGACAAACATCCATCTCAATCTTTGTGCATCCTCCATATCTACTAAATCAATATCTGTTTTTATCTTAATAAACAAAGCATCACGCTGTCTGCAGTAAAAAAGGAGAATAGAAACACATCAGACAGATCCGCTGTTCTTCTTCTAGATTAACCTAAATCTAAAATATCAGATCTCAACTGAGCACAAACAGAACTTTGCTTTCAACATAATTCTTCGTAACATGTTCATTTTTTAGTCATCCACAATTTAGGTTTAGTCCATAAATCATCAGCCCGCTGCCTTTTATTGTTGACAAACATTCTCTATACAAACTAATATTTAGCTTTTTGTTATTAAGAAAACCCCAAATAGAAAGAAACCTACTAAGTATCTGATCTGCAGTTGATCTGTAGTTGATCTGTAGTTGATCTGCAGTTGATCAGTAGTTGATCAGTAGTTGATCTGCGGTTGATCTGTAGTTGATCTGCAGTTGATCAGTAGTTGATCAGTAGTTGATCTGCGGTTGATCTGCAGTTGATCAGTAGTTGATCAGTGGTTGATCTGTAGTTGATCTGCGGTTGATCTGTAGTTGATCTGTAGTTGATCTGCGGTTGATCTGTAGTTGATCTGTAGTTGATCTGCAGTTGATCTCTAGTTGATCTGCAGTTGATCAGTAGTTGATCTGCAGTTGATCAGTAGTTGATCTGCGGTTGATCAGTAGTTGATCTGCGGTTGATCAGTAGTTGATCTGCGGTTGATCAGTGGTTGATCTGCAGTTGATCTGCGGTTGATCTGTAGTTGATCTGCAGTTGATCTCTAGTTGATCTGCAGTTGATCAGCGGTTGATCAGTAGTTGATCAGAAGTTGATCAGTAGTTGATCAGTAGTTGATCTGCGGTTGATCTGTAGTTGATCAGAAGTTGATCAGTAGTTGATCTGCAGTTGATCTGCGGTTGATCTGTGGTTGATCTGTAGTTGATCTGCGGTTGATCTGTAGTTGATCTGCAGTTGATCTCTAGTTGATCTGCAGTTGATCAGCGGTTGATCTGCGGTTGATCAGTAGTTGATCAGTAGTTGATCTGTAGTTGATCTGCAGTTGATCTGTAGTTGATCTGTAGTTGATCTGTAGTTGATCTGCAGTTGATCTGCAGTTGATCTGTAGTTGATCTCTAGTTGATCTGTAGTTGATCTGTAGTTGATCTGTAGTTGATCTGTAGTTGATCTGTAGTTGATCTGCAGTTGATCTGCAGTTGATCTGTAGTTGATCTGTAGTTGATCTGTAGTTGATCTGTAGTTGATCTGTAGTTGATCTGTAGTTGATCTGTAGTTGATCTGTAGTTGATCTGTAGTTGATCTGTAGTTGATCTCTAGTTGATCTCTAGTTGATCTGTAGTTGATCTGCAGTTGATCTCGTGTAGATCGTGTTGATCTAGTTGAAGCTTCACAGTCTGTCTGAGTCATCATGAGCCAATGCTGTCACATGACCTGCTTTATATTTAGACATCCGTGTTCACTCACATCATTAAAGCTCTTCTGTCATTAAAAGCATTCATAATTACAAAAGCTTCACCTTCTATTAACTCCTTCTTTGTTTTAATTCATTTATGTGAGTGGTAGAAAATAAATCCTCCGTTTTCCTTCACAATATCAGATGTTTAATCTCTTTTTCCTTCACAATATCAGCTGTTTAATCTCTTTTTCCTTCACAATATCAGCTGTTTAATCTCTTTTTCCTTCACAATATCAGCTGTTTAATCTCTTTTTCCTTCACAATATCAGCTGTTTAATCTCTTTTTCCTTCACAATATCAGATGTTTAATCTCTTTTTCCTTCACAATATCAGATGTTTAATCTCTTTTTCCTTCACAATATCAGATGTTTAATCTCTTTTTTTCTTGCAGTTGCTCGGTGCTTGTGTGTCGAACTGCGGCAGAATATTCCACTTGGAAATCTGCTCACGGGAGTTTGCCAGTGAAGTACGGAGCGTTGTGAGCAGAGTATGTGGACTTTATTTCTCCTCATTATTGCTACTTTATAACCATGTTTGTTTGTCATCTTTGTACACTCATGACTACGATCACCGTCACACTCTGAATAAGGTTAAAGGGACAGTGTGTGAGATATAGTGACATCTAGTGGTGAGGTTGTATATTACAACTAACTAGATACCCTCAGCTCACTCCTACAGTTATCTTTAGAATTTAATTATTACTAGGAGCTATACACTGATTAAAACAGCGTTATGAATATTATATTTAATATCTACCATTAAACCCCCCCTACATGTGACACACTGTTCCTCTCACTGAGGTGTCCCAGATAGACTCATGACTCTGTCCTCTGCAGGCCCACCCTAAGGTGTGTGAGAAGCTCAAGGCTCTGATGGTGGAGTGGGCTGAAGGCTTCCAGAAGGATCCACAGCTCAGCCTGATCGGTGCCACCATCAAGTCTCTGAAGGAGGAGGGCGTCACCTTCCCCACCGCGTCCTCACAGGTACGGTTACATCATCCACAACGGGAGGATTTTGAAGGAACATTAAAAAAAAAAAAAGTCCCTTTCACACATGCAGCTGATCCCTGAAATGTTCTCGCAAACTTCAATTACATCATAAGAACATTTACATCGATTATAAAAGCAGCTCTTCGCCTGCCATGTTTCTAAAAATAAGAGACGTCTGACCTTCTTCTTCTTCTTCTGTGGAGTTTTTACGGCGGTTGGCACTTGTAGTCCGTGTGTGAAGGTTAAACCCAGTAGTTTACTGAGAACTTTGTGTAAAAGGGGAAATAAATCACCAGTTTAGAAGCACTCTAAGTTGATTTAATGAGATAAAGATTAACCACAGACTGAATATAAGAAGTGGACGTTGTCATCGTGAAGTCCAGTGAACAGGAAGTGACCATATCAGGACTGAGGAGGAGTGACGTAGAGACGCCGTATACGTCTCTGGTAGAGACCTGTCAATCACTGTGTAGCCCCGCCCCTAAAGCATCCCCTGCTTTATGGTCTGTTTGACTCTAAATGGACCATAATGTACTAAATGAACATCATGCTGTATTGAAGAAGACTTGAAACTAGAGATTGAGACCATAAACTCATGTTTACAATGTTTACTGAGGTAATAAATCAAGAGAGAAGTAGAGTCATTTTCTCATAGACTTCTATAGAACCAGAGGAGTCGCCCCCTGGTGGACACTAGAGAGAATGCAGCTTTAAGGAGGTTTGATTTAAAGTAACTACAATCTGGCTGCTTGCTAAAGTCGCTGTTGGCAAGAAGACGTTTTCCAGGCAGATTAGGCAGCGTTTTGTTATATTCTGTTGCATCCAAACACTTTTCATATGTTTAGAAACTTCACTTTAACTTGAGGATCATTCATCAGACGTAACGTGTTTAGTCTTCTTTCACACGGTTTTATTCCTTTTATTACAGTTTGAGTCCGTAGACCATAATAATAATAAGTGTGTGTGGACCTTGCTGTGGTTTCACAACAGACCAGTTTAAAGGTTCGGGGGTTGGGTGGAGCGTCGCATGACTGTCTGCGTTTGTTTGGCCAAGTGCTTACAGTGGAATTTCCTCTTCACATGTTTCCCATAAAGTGTGTGTGTGTGTGTGTGTGTGTGTGTGTGTGTGTGTGTGTGTGTGTGTGTGTGTGTGTGTGTGTGTGTGTGTGTGTGTGTGTGTGTGTGTGTGTGTGTGTGTGTGTGTGTGTGTGTGTGTGTGTGTGTGTGTGTGTGTGTGTGTGTGTGTGTGTGTGTGTGTGTGTGTGTGTGTGTGTGTTGGTCTTCATGAGCGTTGTTGACAAAGCTGGCCATCTGGTTCGCTTCTTCTTTTGATGTCTGTGTGATTTGTGTTATATAACAACTCAAATAAATAAATAAATAAATATATATATTTATTTATATATATTTATGTGTGTCAAGGGTTGAAGTACTCGGGTTGAACTACAGATATAATCTGTGGTTGTAGTTTCTCTTGTGTTCATTAGATGGTGAATCTTCTATTCTGTTGCGGTTTATTCTTGTAAATGAGGTCGACCTCTTCAAGCTCAATAATAAATATAATGAACATAATACGTCTTTCATAATCATCTGAAGTCTCTGGGTTTGGTCTTGCTGTCTCATCCTCACGTTGTTTCTATTGGCTGAGTTCCATTCTGCTGTGTGTGTGTGTGGGGGTGGGTGTGTTGGTCTGTTGTTGTGTTGTGTTGGTCTGCTGTGTTGTGTTGAGGCAGCCTGCTTTAATGGAGGCCATGAGGGCGTCGGTTATGACATTTAATGTGTTATCAGCTGATGAGCAAACAGCAGCAGGTATCGTGACTCAAGCTGTGACTCGGCTTCCTGGTGTTCACCTTTCAGCCATCGATCACGCTGAACTTTAAAGGGATAAGATGTGATGTTGAGAAGTGTTTGTTTGAGATGCTTCTACACAGTCAGTGTGTTACTACAGTAGATGTTCTGCTGTGGACGTATTTTAGACTCCTAAAGAATCTATACCAGTTGAAGTGAACTTTACATTGAGAGTGTTTTCACCTCTTTACCTTCATGATGAGGAACTGAAGCTGTTCTCTGTGATCTCTACAAACACACCAGACAGAGAGTTAACCTCTCAGAACACAGGAGCTGCTGCTCTACTGTAGGAGTCTAAAATACGTCCACAGCAGAACTTTACTTTGCTCCTGTTGTGTTTGTCTAAACTTCATCTCCTGTGGCTCATCTCTTTAAACACCATGTCTGTGTTAGTCGTTAGCTGCACTCTATCAGTCCCTGTTTGTCTCTCTGTCGGTTGCATTTAGTTTCCTTGCTCCCGTTGAGGTCGGCACAAACAGCTTGTACAGTTTGTGTTGGAATGAAAGCTCCTCCCATCAGCCACTGGGGCTCAGTCGTGCTCTGATTTATCATCAGATACAAGGAAAGCTCCTCAAAGACGATCTTCATGGATCGGTAGTTTAAAGAGTGTTTTAACAAAGTGAGCCGTCTGTCTGTCTCAAGAGCAGTGAATGAAGGGAAGTAAGTCTTTATTAAACTTACATCTGTTGTTTCCAATATCTAACTATAAACAGAGTAACGCTCTTTTGGTCCTTTGGTTATTTAACAGTGATTTCTGCTCCATGTTCGGAGGATCTGTATAGTGAGAGAAGTCTCAGAACATCTTCTATCATGTGGTGATGGAATCATCTATTCAGACACTATCACGTCGTCTGAATAGATGACAAAGCACATACTGAGAAAACAGTTCAATCTAAATACTGTTTGAATCTGACGACTCTGTATTTGTGTGCATGCATGTAAACATAGTAAGTGTATATCTGGAATATATATATATATATATATATATTGAGATATTAATTTACTTATATCCGATAGATGTATCGCCCTGCGCCAACGTGTAGTACCAAACATGAACTGCAGGTGGCACTACAGTCACTAGAAATCAGTTTTTCCACATCTGGTCTTAAGTGCACAGCAACACACACACACTCTCTCTCTCACACACACACACACACGTGTGACCTTATCTCTCTCTATTGACTACAGGGTTCCACCACAAAGGTCGTCACACCGGCTGTCGGCAAAGAATCGGATGATGACAACCTGGCCAAAGGTAGAGTGAGCTCCATCATTCAGCTCTGCACCGCCTTCATCAAGAATAATCAAGTCATCTGTTACAAGCATCATCTAATCATCACATGTGTTACAACCGCTGTCCTTCATGTTTAAGGATTATTATCATTATTATTATTATTATTATTATTATTATTATCATCATTATTATTATTATCATCATTATTATCATCATTATTATTATCATTATCATTATTATTATCATCATTATTATTATTATTATCATTATCATTATTATCATCATTATTATCATTATTATCATTATTATTATTATCATTATTATTATTATCATCATTATTATTATTATTATCATTATTATTATTATTATCATTATTATTATTATTATCATTATTAGTTTGGACCAATAATAAAATAAATAAAATAAATAAAATAAATAAAATAAATAAAATAAATAAAATAAATAAAATAAATAAAATAAATAAAATAAATAAAATAAATAAAATAAATAAAATAAATAAAATAAATAAAATAAATAAAATAAATAAAATAAATAAAATAAATAAAATAAATAAAATAAATAAAATAAATAATAAATAAAATAAATAAAATAAATAAAATAAATGAAATAAATGAAATAAATGAAATAAATGAAATAAATGAAATAAATGAAATAAATGAAATAAATGAAATAAATGAAATAAATGAAATAAATGAAATAAGTGAAGTGAAGTGAATGAAATGCTCTCCTGCTCTCTCTTCCTCTCATCCATGCCTCCACCCTTCTCAGCCATCGAGCTGTCCTTGCAGGAGCAGAAGCAGCCGGTGGAGACACGCCCCCTGGCCGCGACCTCCGACCCCCCGAACTACACCAACGGCAGCGGGGGTCAGGAGGCCCGGAAGGTTCGAGCGCTGTACGACTTCGAAGCGGCCGAAGACAACGAGCTGACCTTCAAAGCTGGAGAACTTATTCTGGTTTTGGACGACAGGTGACGTTTTTTAATAATCTTTATCATCAAAATATCATTTTTATTGTTCTGGACTTCATGACCAGCTGTGGTATTCTCAGATTATGAAAGACTGACGAGCATCCTAGCAGATTCTTCATGCTGTTTATCTGTAAATATAAAGTATTAGTTTATGCTTCTGTTATGACTCATTTATCTCCATAGCGTCTCTTTCTTATTGAAGCCAACCTTTTAGTATTGCGGTGGACTCGGTGGGACTCCCTCGTGGAAGCTCACGCATTGATTCTTTCTGTTTCCAGCGATCCAAACTGGTGGAAAGGAGAGAACCACAGAGGAGTCGGGCTTTTCCCTTCTAACTTCGTCACCACCAACCTGAACGCTGAGCCAGAGACAGGTCGGCCTCTCTGTTTGTATCTCTACCTCAACCTCGTTTCTCTTCCCCGGGGTGTTTTCAGTCCCTGGGCTGGTCGGGCACATGTACTCTCCTCTGTACAAATGATTTCATCTTCTAGCAGTTAAACAACAGGATCTGGGCTACGTTTGTTTTGAATGAACCAGTCTGATCTTCAGCTACTGGATTTAAAACCAGAGCAAACGAGTCCCAGACCTGCTAAATTAAACTCACCCTTTTCCTCCACAGTGGCTTTTGTTGAGAAGGCATCCAGCCCCGAAGAGACGGTTCAGGAAGCCAAAGTAGAGCCTGAGCCCGTCTGCATTGACGAGGTACTTGCTGCACACGCATTCACTCACAAATCATCTCTCAATCAAACTGCAGAGACACAAACCCGCCGTCTTCTCTCTGCAGGGGAAGATGGACAGAACTCTGGCTCTGCTGCAGAACGCCGATCCTGCAGATCCGGCTCCAGACTCTGCGGAGCTGATCCAGCTGGAGGGTATAGAGCTTAATGCTGGAGTAGATCTACTGCAGACAGACGGATGCTTTCTAACTCTGTGTTTCTGTAACTATGTGAACACAGGTGCGTGTGAGCAGATGAACCCGATGATTGATGAGAGGCTACAGGAGATAGACAGGTAGTGTTATGAACCTCTTCTAATCATTTTAAAGACGATCTTTAGGCTTCTTCTACAAAAGAAAGACGAACATCTCCCTCTGTGCTGCAGGAAACACTCTGAGTTGTCGGAGCTGAACGTGAAGGTCCTGGAGGCGCTGGAGCTTTACAACAAGCTGGTGAACGAGGCTCCGTTCTACTCGGCCTACTCCAAGATGCAGGCGCAGTACAATCCAGCCGGCTCAGCTGTAGCCATGCAGGTCAGACACTACAGGGTTGTTATTGAGAGATAAACATGCTGTTCATGTAGCTTAGCATCATAACACATGGAGGCTTCACTTGTTTTATACATTAAACTACTGACATGTTTCAGCCTCTCCTCTCTCCTCTCCTCTCCTCTCCTCTCCTCTCCCTGTAGTTCAGTCCTAGTGTCTCCTCTCCTCTCCTCTCCCCTCCTCTCCTCTCCTCTCCTCTCCTCTCCCTGTAGTTCAGTCCTAGTGTCTCCTCTCCTCTCCTCTCCTCTCCCTGTAGTTCATAGTGTCTCCTCTCCTCTCCTCTCCTCTCCTCTCCTCTCCTCTCCTCTCTCCTCTCCTCTCCTCTCCCTGTAGTTCATAGTGTCTCCTCTCTTCTTGTCACATGACTGTTGTTCTCCTCTGAATCCATCATGACGTCATAGTTTCTCTTCATAGTTTCACACTTTAATGTTTCTACATCATGTTAAAGTGAACTCTTTATTAGAGGAGAGATTATAATGAGAACATGAAGAACAACATGTTTTTATGAAATATCACAATCTTAGGCTTTGTTTTGGTTTCTTTTTCTGACGGAACCGTTCGTCACACATGATGTGTTCAAGGACCGTGGTAAAGATGAATATCTGACGTTTTTCTTACAGCTCCTGACTGATTAACAGCGTAGTTCTTTTGCTCTTCCGTCCCTCCGGCGGGTGTTTTTGGGTTCAGAGGGTTACGGTCTCTGGTGTGTTGAGTCATCTCGTCTCCGTCTTGCGATCCGAGTCAATAAAAAGCTGAGTCATGCATAATTTAAGGACGGGTTCAGTCGCAGGTTGCGCCGCAGTTCACAACACTAAATGCTGGAGAGACGTTCCGTGTTTTGACACAGCTGTGTGTTAAACCCTCTCTATTGATCTCTGGATGTGTTTTTATTAGTGCGCGGCAAGTTAACGCGTTATTATCGTGTTAATTAATTAACGCCGACAATTATGTTATCGCGCGTTAACGCAGTTTTTTATTTTGAAAGTGCGTTGCTCTCTGTCAGCGGTGGAGGAAGTCTTCAGACTACGTTGATGCAGCGTGTGGGAGAAGTAGAGATAAACTAAAGACAAGCTAACAGATGCTACAGAGAAGTAGAGATAAACTAAAGACAAGCTAACAGATGCTACAGAGAAGTAGAGATAAACTAAAGACAAGCTAACAGATGCTACAGAGAAGTGGAGATAAACTAAAGACAAGCTAACAGATGCTACAGAGAAGTAGAGATAAACTAAAGACAAGCTAACAGATGCTACAGAGAAGTGGAGATAAACTAAAGACAAGCTAACAGATGCTACAGAGAAGTGGAGACAAACTAAAGACAAGCTAACAGATGCTACAGAGAAGTAGAGATAAACTAAAGACAAGCTAACAGATGCTACAGAGAAGTAGAGATAAACTAAAGACAAGCTAACAGATGCTACAGAGAAGTAGAGATAAACTAAAGACAAGCTAACAGATGCTACAGAGAAGTGGAGATAAACTAAAGACAAGCTAACAGATGCTACAGAGAAGTGGAGATAAACTAAAGACAAGCTAACAGATGCTACAGAGAAGTAGAGATAAACTAAAGACAAGCTAACAGATGCTACAGAGAAGTGGAGATAAACTAAAGACAAGCTAACAGATGCTACAGAGAAGTGGAGACAAACTAAAGACAAGCTAACAGATGCTACAGAGAAGTAGAGATAAACTAAAGACAAGCTAACAGATGCTACAGAGAAGTAGAGATAAACTAAAGACAAGCTAACAGATGCTACAGAGAAGTGGAGATAAACTAAAGACAAGCTAACAGATGCTACAGAGAAGTAGAGATAAACTAAAGACAAGCTAACAGATGCTACAGAGAAGTAGAGATAAACTAAAGACAAGCTAACAGATGCTACAGAGAAGTAGAGATAAACTAAAGCAACACAAGCTAACAGATGCTACAGAGAAGTAGAGATAAACTAAAGACAAGCTAACAGATGCTACAGAGAAGTGGAGACAAACTGCAGCCGGTTAGTGTTGTGGAAGATGTCGGTCTGAGGAACGTTCTCAAGGTGCGTTCGCATCGCGTTTGGTGTGAACGCACCTTTAGGATCAACGAATGACGTCACGTATGAGCCTCGAGAATGAGCTAAGAAAGTTAGCGGAAAGATTAACGTGAGACAACATCCGGTTTCTTCAGACGAACATCCGGTTTTCAGAATAAGATGCAAACAAAGTATGAATTATATTCACATTAAGTATAAAACATGCTGCCTGCATCTCGTGAGTTAAAGGGGAAATACACCTAAATTGTGCGTAAAGTGTCTTTATTCTTTGATCGCTGGGTAACCATCATCACCTCTGAGTTACAGCATTATATTGATGAACAGTAGAGCTGCATTCACCTGCTCTGACTGTCATGAAGACACAAGACACACATTGAGATGAAACGTGCTGAAACATTGTGTTCATGTTCACAGCAGTGGAACGTTTCACATCCAGTCAGCACACTGAGCACAGATAGTGAAGAGATAGAACTCTACTGTGTAAAGGGAATACTGCTGTTAACAAGAACCGGATGTGTTTAAAGTGTTTACAAACCAAATGTTATTGCTCTTTAGTTCATATAGCAGTACTTTAAAATAAAAGTGCACAATACACTACTTTTAATTCATTATTGAACTTTGCCATAACAATGCGATTAATCATGATTAATAATGTGAATCGTTGCCCAGCACTAGTTCTTGTGTATTTCATGGAGCAGTAATGTAGAGGAGGATGAGGAGGATCTCTGTCCGTTGTCTCATGTCCTCTCTCACATCCTACACCGGTGGGTTTATATTTGGCCATCTTGCAGTCAGTCAGCTCTTTTCTGCTCCCCGAAGAGCTTTTCTTGGCAGCGGCTGTTTTTCTCTGAAATGATTGATGTCACCGTCTCTCCTCCGAGATTTAGAAAAAATAAATGTCCACTTCACTGAGCCGGCCCACACCGGACTGCTGCTCCATTTCTGTTGTGCTCTTCTCCTTCATCACTCACAGGACTGCATTTTACAACCAGGCTGTTTCTTCTTTAACATAAGCACTTCTAGTTGGAGAGTCCTGATGCTGTTCATAGCATCACCTCCTGACTTACTGTCAGTCTGCACTTCATCCTTCCAACAAGGAACGGCTGCTTTTTGTTTAAGATATTCATTTACTGAGGAAATGTAAAAGAAACCTCTCTGGATTCATCTCACTTTTTATCAACGGTCTGTGCCAGCAACCCTTAGTTTAGCTTAGCTTAGCATAAAGACTAGTTTAGCTTAGCTTAGCATAAAGACTAGAACTGGGGGAATCAGCTAGCCTTGTAACTAAAGATGCCCATCAGCAGCGCTACGATATCGTTGTTTTTAGACCTTTTCAGTTATTCTTTCACACTTGGTTCCCCCGTTCCTTGGCTCTCTCCACCTAGATCTTTTATTTTTGATGAAGAAGAATTGTGATATAAATCATGCTCTCAGCTCCTGTTACAGCTGACCCGCTCCTCTCCTTCAGGGCTACCCGGGTCCGGCCGGCGGCCCCTACCTTCCTCCAGGGATGCCTCAGGTTCCTCCTGCTCAGCCCTACGCTCTGCCCAGCGACCAGCCGGGACCGCTGCACTCGCTGCCCCCCAACGTGTCGGCCCCGCACAACGGCCAGGCCGCTCAGCCTCCATACATGAGGTAAGGAAACAGGACAGAGGAGGGACTCTCCTCAGACTACACCCACACTAAAACCAGGGCTTTAAAACCACAACTCCCTCCGTTCAGACGCCTGAAGACGCTTATCACATGACTTATAGTACTCTTTACTCTTTAATAATTAAAGGTCATGCTTGAGACTAAAGATTGTTTTTCTCTCCTCACAGCTCTGCTATGAACACTCAGTACATGAACCACGCTGCTGGAGCTGCTTACCAGCACCAGGGGGGCGTGCCCGTAGACATGTCGACCTATCACAGCTCCGGCATGCCTCCCGTGTCCTACCCGGTGTCCGCCCCCCCGCACCAGGCTCCTCCTCCTCAGCATCAGCATCAGCATCAGCAGCAGCAGGCGGCCTACTACCAGCAGCCTCTGCTGTAAAACGCTCACTGACCTGAGACCAGTACACACTACAGATGTTTCACTTCGTAGGGGTGTGTTCATCTGGCTCACGTGTGTCTGTGTGTGTGTGTGTGTGTGTGTGTGTGTGTGTGTGTGTGTGTGTGTGTCTGTGTGTGTAGGTGTGTGAGAGAGTGCTTTAGGAACATTCCTTCAGCTTGGTTTTTTGTGCCTGATGAGCTGAATTGAACACGTGTGTCTCTGTGTGTGTGTGTGTGTGTGTGTGTGTGTGTGTGTGTGTGTGTGTGTGTGTGTGTGTGTCTGTGTGTGTAGGTGTGTGAGAGAGTGCTTTAGGAACATTCCTTCAGCTTGGTTTTTTGTGCCTGATGAGCTGAATTGAACACGTGTGTGTGTGTGTGTGTCTGTGTGTCTGTGTCCGTGTCCCTGTGTGTGTGTGTCTGTGTGTCCCTGTGTGTCCCTGTGTGTCTGTGTGTGTCTGTGTGTGTCCGTGTGTGTCTGTGTGTGTGTGTGTGTGTCCGTGTGTGTGTGTCCGTGTGTGTGTGTCCGTGTGTGTGTGTGTCCGTGTGTGTGTGTGTGTGTGTGTGTGTGTGTGTGTGTGTGTGTGTCCGTGTGTGTGTGTCCGTGTGTGTGTGTGTCCGTGTGTGTCTGTGTGTGTCCGTGTGTGTCCGTGTGTGTCCGTGTCCTCAGCTACTGTACGTGAAGCCAAAACACACCCACGGCGTTAGGAGTCTCCTCCCGCCCTTCACTGCTTTTAGTTTTTTCCCAGCTGTCAGTGAACGCAGCGCCGGTCTTCACAAACGTCACAGTTCAACACAGAAGAAGAAGAAGAGGAAGAAGAGTTGGGTTTCTCCAGCCACCGATACAGGGCCACGTCATGAGCATATTACACAACTCATAGTTTCTGAATGAAATGGCTCTCTAATGATTCCGTCTCCATGGAGAAGGGTTCACACTGATGTAGATAAATGAGGAATACAGATGTTTCTAATCCATCGCTGTAGAGAGACCTGAAGTCAACATCAGGCTCCTGTAGTTTGGACACAACATGAACTCCATTTGACACTTTAACTTAAAGAAGTGCAGACTTTATTATTCACACTTGTTTCCTTCGTTACTCGATCTCTAAACAACGTGAACGTGGCCTCAAAAGTTTCCTTTCTTTTAGTTTGATCTTGTTTTTAAGTCTGTGGGTGAACTCATCCAGACACAGTGTTCTGGTGTTTCTGCTGAGTCGGCTCTTATTAAATCTGTGTGACGCGGTGCAGATGCTTCCTTCAGGACAAAGTGAGCAGTCTGGTTGTCTTTGTTTTCTTCCTCATCAGCATCCATCACTTTAGAGAAGTACAAACTATTAAGTGTGTGTGTGTGTGAATGGTTAGAACAATACTGTCCCTGAAGCGTCACTGCCTGGTGATGCGTTTAAGACGTTTAAGATGTTTTTACACGTCCGTATGTGTTCGAGGGTTCTCACCAATAACACGTTGTTCATTGCAAAGTGACGGTCACATGTTGGGGTGAACTGAGACGTAGTTGTTTCTCTGTGTGTGTTTATTAATGTGGTGAGATGTTGCATCATGATCATCACATCAGTACCTTCCTGCCTCATCTTCATTCAGACGCCTGTTAGGAGCTTTATGCAAACGCACGACACTGACATTCTGTTCACGTCTTCTATACTTAAACTGTCTAACTTGTCAAAGACGTTGCCTGTACTTTGATTTAAATATATATATATATATATATATTGAGACATGTATGATTTACATGGCTGGAGGAATGTGTAATTATGTTTCTTATTTCTGCTTTTACTTTGTTTTCCAGGAAGTTGAGAAACTATTAGTTGTTGATACGAAAGAAAGCTCATGTTTTAAACCTGCTGTTGGTTTTTATTCATTGTGGGGTTGAGCTCATTCCGGAGCAGCTTTCATAGTCTGCTTTGTTAAAGACGTTGTATATTAGATGTAAAATAGCTGCTTTGGTCGGTGACGTTGCACCTTCGCTTTGTAAACCATTTATCTGCCACTGGATGCCTTGTTTTTTCTGTAGAAATCAAAGAACGACACGTAAAGTTCAGCGGGTGACTTCACTCGGAGTCCGCTGGATATGTATAATTCTGTATATTTAAAATATTCCAGGAAAAGGTCCTTTTATCCAGGATTTGAAAAAAACAAACTGCTTTTTTTTAACAGAGCAAATGTATAATAGTCTTTGAAATAAAACGATTGACCTGTGTGGAGGAGGGTTTCTTTTGCCTACATTTCCCCTTGGATGACTTTTCAGTAATTACATTTATATAATTAAGATGATTAAAATAGGAACTGTGCAGCTAATTAGCGTCTCCTGCACACACGCTAATGTGTTCATTATTCATTGACTTTCTTTATTTAATAGTTTCTGCTCTTTTATTACAGACGGGAACATTTTAAACGCTGTTCTGTTAGCTGAGAACGTTGTGTTCAGGTTCCTGTTGGAGGCGGTTCTCCTCAGACCTGCAGAGAGATGGACTGGAAACAGCAGCTGGTCGCTCTGTCGGAGTCTGAGGAGATTCTATCTGTTTACTGAGACACGTAACCTTTCGTTTACAGTAGAGAGGCTGTGATGGGCTCCAAATGATACAATACATATATTATAGAAATGATTAAAAGCATGGAAAATGTTTGGGAAATAAAACATGTCATTTATTTATTGTTTCATATAGCCTTCAGTATTTATATTTGTGGAGGTGTAGTATTAGTTCATTTATTTTTTTTATCATTTATTTTACTTTATTACTCAGAGACTGAATTTGTCTGAACTCTGAATCTAAATGCTGAGTCATGCTGGTAGTGTTTACGCTGCGTTCAAGTGCTCCTCATAAAAATAATATAATATTAATAAAAGAAAAAAAGGGAGGAAAAATAAATGAATAATATACTGTTTATGTGTATATGTATACATATATATAAGTATACAATTAAATAAATCTATGTAAATTAATTAAATAAATATAAATAATAAGGAAACAGACTTTTACATGATGTTTTATAGTGTATATGTACAGCGTGCTAGTATTTATAGTGACAGTGATATTTATGTTAAAAACTGATTGTTTAAAGTATAAAACATATACTTTACAGTAACTGTGTTTGTAACCGGTGTCAACAAACTCCAACAAAATGATTGAATCAAATCGATTCTTCTTGAGGAAATACCTCCATTGATTTATTTGTTGTTGTTGCTGAAATGTTTGCGTTGTCCCTGAACGCAGCACCGCTGAAGCCCAGTGTGATGGGGGGTGGGGGGGGGGGGGGGGCAGTATCCGTGGTCTCACTGACTGATGAACGGAGCTTCAGACCTGATGCTGCCGCAGAGAGAGACGCATCCTCCTCTTCTCTCTCTTCTTCTTCTCTCTCTCTCTCTCCTCCTCTTCTCTCTCTCTCCTCCTCTTCTCTCTCCTCCTCTTCTCTCTCCTCTTCTCTCTCTCTCCTCTTCTCTCTCCTTCTTCTTTCTCTCTCGTGAAGCGGAACCGGAGCCGAGCTGGAGCCGGCGGTCCACTGCGCGCCACCGGAGCAGCAGTTCCAGTGGAGCGGCACCGAGCGGCAGCCTCCACCGTGGACCGATGAACTGGCTGAGATGTCCCGGCACATCTACACCCGACACGGGATAGGAGAAGGGACGCAGAAGCCCGTGTTCCAGGTAAGAGGGGGACAACAAATCCTGTAAATTCTAATCACCACGAGGGTCGTCTTAGTTAGTTTGAATGAATATTATAACAGAAGATATAACATGCAAATAGTACACACAAATGTGCACAAATATTATTGATCGGAAAAAAGAGTGTTATTAGAGATCAATAGGCCTGACCTCACTAAAACAACAACGAGGGAAATTTAAGAAATGAACATTATGGAAACTCATTCATGACACTGTGATGAAAAAAATGATCTTGTAGTTATTATTATGAGAAACTATATCTCAAAATAATGAGTTAATATCTCAAATAATGAGTTCATATCTCAAAATAATGACTTAATATCTCAAAATAATGAGTTAATATCTCAAAATAATGACTTAATATCTCAAATAATGACTTAATATCTCAAATAATGACTCAATATCTCAAAATAATGACTTAATATCTCAAAATAATGACTTAATATCTCAAAATAATGACTTAATATCTCAAAATAATGAGTTAATATCTCAAAATAATGAGTTAATATCTCAAAATAATGACTTAATATCTCAAATAATGACTTAATATCTAAAATAATGACTCAATATCTCAAAATAATGACTCAATATCTCAAAATAATGAGTTAATATCTCAAAATAATGACTTAATATCTCAAATAATGAGTTAATATCTCAAAATAATGACTTAATATCTCAAATAATGAGTTATTATCTCAAATAATGAGTTCATATCTCAAAATAACGACTTAATATACATAATTCAAAACGTTCTCAATATTTTGACTCTGTAGCTTATCTCGATATTTTGAGATACTATAAGTCATAATATTGAGAACGGTTCTCTTAATTGTAAGTATTTATTTTGATATACCAAGTGGTTACTTTGAGATATTAACTCATGACTTCAAGATACTGAGTCATTATTTTAAGACATTAACTCATTATTTGAGATAGTTTCTCATTATTTTAAGACATTAACTCATTATTTGAGATATTAATTCATAACTTTGAGATACTCTTTTTCCCTCACTGTGGCCTTAATGGGCTTCCGTAGAACACAGTCGGACTGAACTCATCATTCTTCTCTGTTTAACTTCATGTTTCATCGTTCCTAACGAGTCCCCGAGGCGTCGTTAGTCAAACGCAGCTCCTGCAGTACGATGGTGAGGATCTGATTTATTCAGAAGGAAATGAGATTAGGTTCTTAATTATGAAGTGTTTTCTGATGGATCTCCTCTCGTGATGCACGAGGAAGTCCAAGTCAATAGAAGTAGATTTTCATCACTTGTTGTTGATACTGAACGTCGTTGTCATTTGTTCCTCGTCTGTTTCAAAATGTATGCAGACAAATCCCTGAGCTTCTGGACTGGTGATATAATAAGAAATATTAAATATTAGACGTGAAAGTGTTTTAGAGTTTATACATCATCATACAAGGCTGCAACTAGCAATTATCTTCATTATGAATGAATCTGACAGTTATCTTCTCCAGTAATGCTGGTCGAGTCTGTGAAATATTAAATAAAATACTATATAATAATGTAATAATGTAATAATGTAATAATGTAATAATGTAATAATGTAATAATGTAATAATATAATAATGTAATAATGTAATAATGTAATAATATAATAATGTAATAATATAATAATGTAATAATGTAATAATGTAATAATGTAATAATGTAATAATATAATAATGTAATAATATAATAATGTAATAATATAATAATGTAATAATGTAATAATGTAAATGCACATCACAATTACTGTCACAAATGAGAAAGAAAACAGGAAGCAGCTAATAGCTGACGTTAAAAAAAGATTCCTTCATTATCAGATAGTTGCTGATTGATTTTCTTTTCATTGACTTATTGGTTCGTTGACTGATCGGTTCAACTCTCCGCTCAATAGAAAGAGTCGCTCGAACACTTTCCAATCCCAAAATATGTCTCATAAATCATGAAACTAATGGGGAAGAAATGAAATACAATAAAAAGCAATAACAAAAGATGAAATAACCTCAGAGACGAAGCTGAAACATACTCTCTAGAATAAATGTAAATATTTCACTAGAATAAATGTAATTATTGTACTAGAATAGTATTATTTATTGCGCTAGTATACATGTTATTATTGTACTAGATTAAGATTATTCTTGCACTTAAATAAATGTAATTATTACACTAGAATAAATGTGATTATTGCACTTAAATAAATGTGATTATTACACTAGAATAAATGTGATTATTGCACTTAAATAAATGTGATTATTACACTAGAATAAATGTGATTATTGCACTACAATAAATGTGATTATTGCACTAGAATGAATGTGATTATTACACTAGAATGAATGTGATTATTACACTAGAATAAATGTGATTATTACACTAGAATAAATGTGATTATTACACTAGAATAAATGTGATTATTACACTAGAATGAATGTGATTATTACACTAGAATAAATGTGATTATTACACTAGAATGAATGTGATTATTGCACTAGAATAAATGTGATTATTACACTAGAATGAATGTGATTATTGCACTAGAATAAATGTGATTATTGCACTAGAATAAATGTGATTATTGCACTAGAATAAATGTGATTATTGCACTAGAATGAATGTGATTATTGCACTAGAATAAATGTGATTATTGCACTAGAATGAATGTGATTATTGCACTAGAATAAATGTGATTATTACACTAGAATAAATGTGATTATTACACTAGAATAAATATGATTATTGCACTAGAATAAATGTGATTATTGCACTAGAATGAATGTGATTATTGCACTAGAATAAATGTGATTATTACACTAGAATAAATGTGATTATTACACTAGAATAAATGTGATTATTGCACTAGAATGAATGTGATTATTGCACTAGAATAAATGTGATTATTGCACTAGAATAAATGTGATTATTACACTAGAATAAATATGATTATTGCACTAGAATAAATGTGATTATTGCACTAGAATGAATGTAATTATTACACTAGAATAAATGTAATTATTACACTAGAATAAATGTGATTATTGCACTAGAATAAATGTGATTATTACACTAGAATAAATGTGATTATTACACTAGAATAAATATGATTATTGCACTAGAATAAATGTGATTATTACACTAGAATAAATGTGATTATTGCACTTAAATAAATGTAATTATTGCACTAGAATAAATGTGATTATTACACTAGAATAAATGTGATTATTGCACTAGAATAAATGTGATTATTACACTAGAATGAATGTGATTATTGCACTAGAATAAATGTGATTATTGCACTAGAATAAATGTGATTATTACACTAGAATAAATGTGATTATTACACTAGAATAAATGTGATTATTACACTAGAATAAATGTGATTATTGCACTAGAATAAATGTGATTATTGCACTAGAATGAATGTGATTATTGCACTAGAATAAATGTGATTATTACACTAGAATAAATGTGATTATTACACTAGAATGAATGTGATTATTGCACTAGAATAAATGTGATTATTGCACTAGAATAAATGTGATTATTACACTAGAATAAATGTGATTATTACACTAGAATAAATGTGATTATTACACTAGAATAAATGTGATTATTGCACTAGAATAAATGTGATTATTACACTAGAATAAATGTGATTATTACACTAGAATAAATGTGATTATTACACTAGAATAAATTTAATTATTGCACTAGAATAAATGTGATTATTGCACTAGAATAAATGTGATTATTACACTAGAATAAATGTGATTATTACACTAGAATAAATTTAATTATTACACTAGAATAAATGTAATTATTGCACTAGAATAAATGTGATTATTACACTAGAATAAATGTGATTATTACACTAGAATAAATGTGATTATTACACTAGAATAAATGTGATTATTGCACTAGAATAAATGTGATTATTGCACTAGAATAAATGTGATTATTACACTAGAATAAATGTGATTATTGCACTAGAATAAATGTGATTATTACACTAGAATAAATGTGATTATTGCACTAGAATAAATGTGATTATTACACTAGAATAAATGTGATTATTACACTAGAATGAATGTGATTATTGCACTAGAATAAATGTGATTATTACACTTAAATAAATGTGATTATTACACTAGAATAAATGTGATTATTACACTAGAATGAATGTGATTATTACACTAGAATAAATGTGATTATTACACTAGAATAAATGTGATTATTACACTTAAATAAATGTGATTATTACACTAGAATAAATGTAATTATTACACTAGAATAAATGTGATTATTGCACTAGAATAAATGTGATTATTGCACTAGAATAAATGTGATTATTACACTAGAATAAATGTAATTATTGCACTTAAATAAATGTGATTATTACACTAGAATAAATGTGATTATTGCACTAGAATAAATGTAATTATTACACTAGAATAAATGTGATTATTACACTAGAATAAATGTAATTATTACACTAGAATAAATGTAATTATTACACTAGAATAAATGTGATTATTACACTAGAATGAATGTGATTATTACACTAGAATAAATGTGATTATTACACTAGAATGAATGTGATTATTACACTAGAATAAATGTGATTATTGCACTAGAATAAATGTGATTATTGCACTAGAATAAATGTAATTATTACACTAGAATAAATGTGATTATTACACTAGAATAAATGTAATTATTACACTAGAATAAATGTGATTATTGCACTAGAATAAATGTGATTATTGCACTAGAATAAATGTAATTATTACACTAGAATAAATGTGATTATTACACTAGAATAAATGTAATTATTGCACTAGAATAAATGTGATTATTGCACTAGAATGAATGTGATTATTGCACTAGAATAAATGTGATTATTACACTAGAATAAATGTGATTATTGCACTAGAATAAATGTGATTATTACACTAGAATAAATGTAATTATTACACTAGAATAAATGTGATTATTACACTAGAATAAATGTAATTATTGCACTAGAATAAATGTGATTATTGCACTAGAATAAATGTGATTATTACACTAGAATAAATGTAATTATTGCACTAGAATAAATGTGATTATTGCACTAGAATAAATGTGATTATTGCACTAGAATAAATGTGATTATTGCACTAGAATAAATGTACCAATTGCACAAGATCCAGTAGTTGTGACCTAGAAAGGATTCATGTTGCACGTAAGGGGGTCAAGGATTGGAGCTATGAAATACTGCAGAGACAAACACAAAGGGACGTCTCAGACCGCCGGTATCTAGAGGGTCTGAGGGTCTGACGGATAATAAGTAATATAATGAAAAGTGATGATTGCAGAGCTGGAACATTTAGTTAACTGATTGATGAATTCTGAATATTACGTTGACCCAGTTTATCTAATGTGATTATATGTGTTTGTTTTACCGTCTAACGTGATAGTAAGACAGCAAAAAGTTAGAATGTACGTCTCTGTGGCAACTGAGCAAATTCATCCTGCAGGTGAAGACCATGTGATGCAGTCGAAAGCTCCGGGAAAAGCGAGTATGTTGGAACTTGAGTTGAGACGGTTTAGTCAACGGAATATCTTTGAGTTATCACTCAGACTCCAGATGCTCTCCGGTGTCACAGGAGGACGTGAAGCCTCATTTATCAAAGTCTCTCAGGTGAAGTGTCACCTCATTTGTTCCTCAAGCGTGAAAAACAAAACGTAGGAGAAAAAGAAAATGGGTCAATCACAGCGAGCGTTAGTGCCGCCATAGCAACGCTCATTCAGAAGAACTGCATTATGGATTTTTGGTGTAATGAAGCAGTAAAAGCTCCCATAATGAGCTGAAGGGGGCCGGGCTGAGATGCTGGTTTGAGGTAGAGTAGTAGAGGGAGGACACAACTGTAACATAACAGCAGCATTTTATTAGTGTGTGTTTCGTCCTCTTCAGGCCAACAGAGGGACGTACTCCAGACGCAGCCGGCTGAAGAGGTCCGACGGCAGCACCACCTCCACCAGCTTCATCCTCCGACAGGTGAGGACACCTGAACACATCGGCTCCTTAACAAACCTGGGCTTCATCTGATTACAACTTACAGCCCAAAAACATTCTTAGATTTCAACTGTGTGGATGTTAAAATGTGTCAGAATGTTAACATCCAATTGTTAAAACTGTAGTTTTGTTATCTAAACCTAACTGTTGGTTTAGTTATCTAAACCTAACTGTTGGTTTAGTTATCTAAACCTAACTGTTGGTTTAGTTATCTAAACCTAACTGTTGGTTTAGTTATCTAAACCTAACTGTTGGTTTAGTTATCTAAACCTAACTGTTGGTTTAGTTATCTAAACCTAACTGTTGGTTTTGTTATCTAAACCTAACTGTTGGTTTAGTTATCTAAACCTAACTGTTGGTTTTGTTATCTAAACCTAACTGTTGGTTTAGTTGTCTAAACCTAACTGTTGGTTTTGTTGTCTAAACCTAACTGTTGGTTTAGTTATCTAAACCTAACTGTTGGTTTAGTTGTCTAAACCTAACTGTTGGTTTTGTTGTCTAAACCTAACTGTTGGTTTAGTTGTCTAAACCTAACTGTTGGTTTTGTTATCTAAACCTAACTGTTGGTTTAGTTGTCTAAACCTAACTGTTGGTGGTTTTGTTATCTAAACCTAACTGTTGGTTTTGTTATCTAAACCTAACTGTTGGTTTAGTTATTTAAACCTAACTGTTGGTTTAGTTGTCTAAACCTAACTGTTGGTGGTTTTGTTGTCTAAACCTAACTGTTGGTTTAGTTGTCTAAACCTAACTGTTGGTTTAGTTGTCTAAACCTAACTGTTGGTTTAGTTGTCTAAACCTAACTGTTGGTTTAGTTGTCTAAACCTAACTGTTGGTTTAGTTGTCTAAACCTAACTGTTGGTGGTTTTGTTGTCTAAACCTAACTGTTGGTTTAGTTGTCTAAACCTAACTGTTGGTGGTTTTGTTGTCTAAACCTAACTGTTGGTTTAGTTGTCTAAACCTAACTGTTGGTTTAGTTGTCTAAACCTAACTGTTGGTTTAGTTGTCTAAACCTAACTGTTGGTTTAGTTGTCTAAACCTAACTGTTGGTTTAGTTGTCTAAACCTAACTGTTGGTGGTTTTGTTATCTAAACCTAACTGTTGGAAGGGAACGTCGGCCTTATGGCCCTACTTTTGCATGGGCAGTTGCGTACACGGTGGCTTTGTTAAGGCCGAACAGGCTAACTCCCATTGTTCCAGACGGGACCAGAAGGGGCGTTCGAGGGGATGAGTGTAAACAAGTGGTAAATCCTATAGAGGGCGATAGTAAGTCATTCTCTAAGCCGAATGGCCGAATGGGTGGAAAACACGGAAATGGATCACTTATCTTGGGAATGGGTGGGTTATGTGCCGAATGGGGCCTTTTATGCTTTTCGAGTGGAAAACATGGAAACGGATCAGCTATCACCGTACGACGCCACGTTTGACCGTGGACACCTCGGTTATGTTACCGGATGCGCAGGGACGACCCCGAATGGTCCCAAAAAGGCCAAATCAAGCACAAGGGAGCCCCTTTGCAGTTTTGAAAAGAAACGTCAAAAACGAATCAGGGTCATCTCTCCCAAATCAGGGTCAACTGTCCCAAATCTCCCATTGCCTTTTGGACCTGTTTTCCCATGAAGTGTCTTGTAAATGAAACGTAGTGGACAACAGAGGACAATCTTTAAGAATCAGTTGGATTTACATCAATACAATGTTCCTGAAGAAAGATAGCTTTCCCAAAGGTCTGCAGACTAGCTGCTTAATGTGCTTATTCAAGTCATCAATGGGAAGGGTTCATGCAACTTTCAGGCAATTTCAACCTTTTTCTGAGAAGTGATGACCATTTGAAGGAGGGACATTTGTCAATTATTTTCCATTCATTTATCCTATCAAAATTCCCCATTCAAATGTAGGCCAAGTCTCCCTCCTCCCGCGCAGGCATGCTAAGTGCTAGGGAGTACCATCCAACATGAATGTGCCTCATTTGGGCGTGGCTACAACATATTAAAAAAGCAGGGCTCTGACAAGTTTAGAAATAAAAGTTGATCCAATCTGACCAACTTCTTCACAGGGTGTACAACTTACCAACCCTGACGGCCTCCTGTTCTCTGAGTCTCATACAGGCCAATTCTTTTTCTAGATAATTTAGAGGGATTTTGGTCACGTGAACTTATTGTAAACCGAGTCCACAATGTGTGTCCACAATCTGGGCTCTCAGGGACCCATGTTTGAGAGATTATAGCCATTTTTACATAGGTCAAAAAAACACCCAAAATAAGGGAATATGGCTCGAAATTTGACTTTTGGGCCTGTTTTTGGGGACCTTAACTTGCAGCTACGAGCACCAGATTTTAGGTATTTAATGTTGACAAGCCCCTCTTTGAAGAAGAAAAGATTCCATTTCTCTACTTTGATTTAAAGTATAAAAATAAAGAGAAAAGACTGGTAAAATCTGTCCGGGTATCCTTATAACTCAAATACTGCCATTTCAACTACATTTGATTGGGCTCTCACTTATCCCAAAAATCCCAACCCAAATGGCCCATTTGTTCTCATTTCTCCCATACAATATCTACAGTATGCTCTAGGCTAGGAGGCTGAAACTTATGAGGGGGCATACCTGGGAACAGCCCACCAAGTACGCAAAGTATACAGAACATTGTATAAACGATTATACATAGAACCATCTGTGAAACGTTCCACCCAGAACCCTCTCTGGAGGTTTTATCCAGAATCTTTCCACCTGCTTCACGAACAAGAACTCTACCAAGAACCCTTTTATATCCTCGGGTTTCATCTAGAGCCCTTTTATATCCTACGGGTTTCATCTGGAACCCACCCAGGGACTCTACCGAGGAACCTTTTACATTCCAAGAGTTTCATTTAGAACCCACCCATGTGGTTCTGCAGACTGGGAAGATCTTTTAACACTCACGCTTCAACAATCCTTGAAGAACCCTTTCCTCCAAAAAGGGATCTTTAGAAAAAAATACTTCTTAATGGAACCCTTAAACCTTTTATTCAAAAAGTGTACAATGAAGTCTGTGAACCAGAATCTAAAAGGCAGCTTGAATGTAGACGACATCAAACACTTGATACGGTTTTTATGGCTCTCATGTTTGAAAAACAAGCTTGATTTCAGAAACATCCTCATCTTCAGCTTCTTCTTCCCACGACTTTACACTTTTAGAGAAAGCTTGTTGTCCAATCAGATACTTCAATACTCACACGACCCTGAGCGGCTGCATCGACTGCACCAGACTGAGGAGACGCAGTAACGTCAAATCACAAGGAACCCGGTCACGTGGACGAGAACATGAAGAGAACACATCGAGAACGTGTTGGACGTGATTTATGATCCTCTCAAGAGCTCAGATCTGTGGGTTCTTCTGCCACATGGAGGTCAGTTTGTACGTGTGAGCTCTTATTGTGAGACTAGATTCAGTCTGTGAGGCATTGAAGTCATTTTTAAGGTAATATTCAGTCTTAATACTACAGAGCAGATGATGGTGGATCCTCATGAACAGTTCACTTTGTGTTTTAATGACACACCGATGACCATCAACCTGTTACATCACATATTGAAGGTTCCTCCTTGTGAAAGCAGCAGTGATGATGTCGCTCACATTAAAGACGGGAAACAAGATGTTCTGGACCGAAAGAACAAAACTACGATTTCTTTTAAAAACAAAGAGAAAAAGGAGAAGAAACCAGGACAGGTTTCTTCAACACCTCCGCTGTGATCAGTGTCATCATCAGTGTCATCATCAGTGTCATCATCAGTGTCATCATGTGATCAGTGTCATCATGTGATCGTCATCAGGTGGGCTTCCTTTGATTCCCTCCTGTGTCCGTGGCAACCGCCTCCCTTCAACAACAGGGGTCAAGCCCAGAAGGTTGATGAGCAGGAAGCTCCTCCTCCTTCTCCTCCTCTTCCTCCTCCTGTTCCTCTTCCTCTTCCTCCTCCTCCTCCTCCTCCTCCTCCTCCTCAGAAGCAGCCTTTCATGAGAAGTTGTATCAGATTAATTCTCCAGAACATTTACATATTTAACTTCTTCGTTTTACACTTAAAAACATTAACAGTATGTTCTGATTTATTTTTTGTATTCATATTAATATTAGTTTCATGACCTGGACAGACATTTTGTCGTCTAACGTGACGCCAGAGTAACTTTTCTTTAAAGTTAAAATAAGGACGGATGTGGTGTTACAGGTGTTATTTCTCTATGAAATGAAATATTCATGACTAAATGAACAAGAAAACACTCAGAATTGAATGGTCTTCATCAGGACTGTGTGGGTGCGGTTTGATCCGATTGGACTGAATGTTCTGAGCAAACAAACACTCGACCGTCATCACATTGTGACTCAAACATTGCTGATCTCACTCTCACCCACTTCAAACCAGCCAGGAGAGACCAAACACAGAACATCTCTGTTTGCTTCTGGAGAGATAACGGCACATTCATGCAGAATGTGATCGACTTCAGGGTCTTCAAGTGGAGGGAGTTCACTGCAGACTGACTGTTAGGTATGAAGGGAGGATGAGCATCAGTCTCACACGGATCCGTCCATTTAAAGGAAACAGAAGTCAGAAAGAGAAAACCATGCACATGCACTGCTCCTCTGGACAGATGTTTCTCTGACGCCTGAGCGGTTTCCGGGTTAAAATCCTCTGAGCTCCCCGTTAAGAGGATGCCGGAGCTCGCCAGATGTTTGGAATAATCACATCTGCAGCGTTGAAGTGGCACAGAGGACATTTCTGCTCTGGTTCAACGTTCTCTGACATTTGTTGTTTGTTTAGTGCTAATATATATTTAAGTGTGATTAATCCCACCAGTATGTGAAATAAGGTCATTATTATTATCTTCTATTGCAGAAGGCAACGTATCCTCATACAACGGTTTGTGTGATAGTTTACGAAAACTGCAGTGTTTAGGCGACAAAACTACTTGGTTAGGTTTAGGAAAAGATGGCGGTTTGGGTTGAAATAAGTACGGAAGAACGGCGTAACAAACATAGACTGTGTAAGAAGTCAAACCCATTGGTTTGTGGACTGACATTTTGAAGCCTCAAGTTCGTCATTTTGTCCGTCGCCAACTTGTTTTTTGCAACCAGTGAACAGGAAGTGACCATATATGGACTGAGGAGGAGTGACGTAGAGACCTGTCAATCACCGTGTAGCCCCGCCCCTAAAGCATCCCCTGCTTTATGGTCTGTTTGACTCTAAATGGACCATAATGTACTAAATGAACATCATGCTGTATTGAAGAAGACTTGAAACTAGAGATTGAGACCATAAACTCATGTTTACAATGTTTACTGAGGTAATAAATCAAGAGAGAAGTAGAGTCATTTTCTCATAGACTTCTATAGAACCAGAGGAGTCTCCCCTGGTGGACACTAGAGAGAATGCAGCTTTATATATATATACAGTACATATACATACAGAACCAAAGGTTGCCGCCTGGTAACAAATAAGTCAACGTTGACTTCTGGTTTCACACGGGACATGAACAGCGGTCTCCTGAGTGACAGTCCTGCGCTTTTAGATCCACCTGGATCTCTTTCACACACGGGCTTTGTCTCTGCTTATAATCATCTGTGCACGATTGCATGGATTACGACGGTTCTATACGAACTATATTGCATTGCTTTTCGTAGGTATAGTTACAAACAGTGTATAGGAATAGTACTGAATTCTGCTGAGGCTGCTAAATGTTTCATTGGGCCGAGGCTGAGCAGTAAATGACTCTGTAAACTAAAGACCTCGTCACCGTCTGAGCCCACATTCACATCCTGGGTCACCAAGTTTAATCCCCTTCTGTCTGAGCTGCAAAGTGTGAATGCAGATTTGAATGAAGTCTCTATTCTGGCGTGACAAAGAACAGGATGGCTTCCTCCCAGGAATACAATTTCATTTCTAAAATCACAATGCATTAGACTCTGACATCCCTAAATGTTCAGCTTGCTGTCTGAAAAGTGAAGATGGGGGAGCTTCTTCTCTCTGCTAATCCCTCTTATGTAGGTCACATGGCTCAACTCAGCAGCCTGTCGTTTGTGAATGACTTGGAGCCGGTTTACCTACGACTGGTGCTCTTCTGGAGAAACAGTCTGTTCATAAGAAGTGGACGTCTTGATGTCACTCGTTGGTTTGTGGACTGATCTTTTTAAAGCCGTGAGTTCGGCATTTTGGTCATTGTCTGGTTTTTGTGCAACCAGTGAACAGGAAGTGACCATATTTGGACAGAGGAGGCGTGACGTAGAGACCTGTCAATCACACCTACGTTTGGCTCTCAAAACTCTTTCTTTTTATTTGAATGAGGAAACAAAAGTAACTTAATACTTTCCGTCCAGTGAAAACCTCGTATCTCCAGATGTGTTGAAGCTGTGGAAAACTGTGGCGGTGATGATGACGAGTCATCAGGGTGATGATGAAGAGTCATCAGGGTTGATGAAGAGTCGTCTGCTGTAACACAGTTTGTCAGGAGAGGGCGCTGCTGTTCTACTCAGCAGAGTCTCAGTCACAGTTAGATAATAGAAAATAAATGTGCAACCAGTAGAATTTATTTATTGTTTTTTTAATATGTTTCCTGTTCCTGAGCAAGAGTTGCATTGCTTTAATTATAGAAATAAGATATGTGCATGCAGGGAATTAATACATATAATGCTAATTTTGTATTTACATCTAGACAGCTTTTACAATTGTGGTTTGATTAGAATATTTAGCTTTTGATGAAGTCTTGTCATATTGTTTCTCTTCACACTTCAATTAGTTTTTTTAAACAGTTTTTAATCTATTTAATCTTAGAGTGTGGAGGTTCATTCCTGACTTTGATAAAACAATCCTAAACTCCAGCGTTCACTCAAATCTTCCGCTGAAGAAGAATATTATATAATATAAATAATATATATATTTTAGAGATGAGTTCTATCCCCTTGAAGAAAATCATAATATTTAATTTAAGGCACAAACATTTATGGAGATATTTAGTAATAAGATCCATGGCCAGGTTTCATAAAACAGATATCCGTCACTCTGATAAATAAAAATCACAATGAGATTATTATTATTATTCTTCCATCATTCTGTGAGTGCTGTCAACGAGGACTTTGCTCACTAAATGTGTTTCTTCTCCTCTTGATGACATTTACAGACTGATTTTAAAGCACCGTCACTCAGCTGTTTAGTGTGTACATCTCATGTCTTTGCAGATTGGTGTTTGTGTTCTGAGATTACCTCATGCACTGAACACACACACACACACACACACACACACACACACACCTCCTCTCTCTTTCTCTTCCTCACTCACACAGCGGAGCCTCCGCCGGCCAATCGGCAGGCTGCATCCCGCCTCCATCAGCAGCCAGTGCTGGAGGAGGACGGGATTGGCTCGTGTGATGTGAAGCTTGGAAGGCAGATGAAAATGCCAGGTCTGCTCTCTGCCTCTGGGGACAACCGGGCTGCCTCACGATAATGGGAACCAACACTCGCTCGGCTCGGGGGCAATAGTATCCAATTCAGCGTCAGGAAACCACACCGTTTTATTATTTTGTATTCTTATTTCCTGCTGCTGTGGTGTGGTGTGGCTGCTCTGAAGCTCTCTACCTTCATGTGGAGAAAGAGACCGCTGGTGGGCTCCGTCACTCCTCGCCACCCATCCTCTCTGGAACAGGTCGATCAGTCACCGCTTTGCTTTTTTTGGACTCTCACTCCTCCATGTACGATAACTTGTACCAGCATGGATTTGAAGACTCGGAGGCGGTGAGTGGAGTGAAAAAAACAACCAAACGTGCTTTGCTGTTGTGTCGTGGCTCGTTCTGTTCATGAACACACACCACGAATGAGTGGGATGAGCGTGCACGCTTCTCGGGGGAGTTAGGAGAGGCTTTGGGGGGGGGGGGTGCACGAGTGTGTGTTTGTGTTTGAGAGTGTTTTCACTTGTGATCCCTTCCAGCTAGATGACAGTCCTCCTCTGAAACAGTTCACCATCTCTTCAGTGTGCATGATGCTCGTTAAGCTGAGCATTCTGGGTGTTTTTGCACGACTCTCCCTCCCATCACATTCCATCGAGGTTTTGCTGCACGATCGCACTTCTGGATCGAAACTGATGTGCCACGAAGAGGATGCATGCAGAGAAAAACGTCACATTCCCTTGTCATTAAGTACAGATTCACACCCTCTTTACGACACACCGGCCTTTGACGTTGTTATCGACGAGCATCCGATAGAAATGTGGCGGAAAAATGCTTTCAAAGGCAGTAAATGTGGGAGCTGCTGGTGGGCGGGAGGGGAGGAGGGAATCCCACTGAGCCAGAACCTGTGGAGACCTTTGTGTAACTCCACCTGACATCCTGACGGCCTCTCTGAGATTAAAGAAGGGGTTCACACATCCTGGGGAATAGCGAGGGAGTGTCTGTCTCCGGCTAAAGAAATGTGACTGTTACGTCTTGGAGAATTCTCATCTCTCTGGTCTCGTTCTGTCAACGGTGTTTTATCGGGTTTCATCTCATCTGAGGAACTGAAGAAATGTCCAGAATCACGAGCATTACTCTGCTGCTTTAACAGCTTAAACTGATGGTTCAACCAGGAGAGTTTCCCTCCTGATATACTGTCAATGCACAACATACACAACAGTGTTTCTCTGTGTGTCCCTGATAGTGCAGCACAATACACTGTAAAAATCCTCATATCTCATTCTGCATGTTTTTTCATTGACTGCTTCGTATTTCAAACGGGGAGTTCAGTCTCTGCGGGTCTTCTGTGGTCCACTGTCATGGCTTCCATTGAACCCAGACTGCTGTGTACCGTGTTGTGGGCGATGTTGGCAGCACTTCAGAAGAAATCTTTGGGACTCTTTGCTATCAGCACTTGTCCTTATCTCGTGGTAGTCGGGAGTCAGACTTTTGTCTCAGGAGAGACGCCGGCAGACGGAAAGACCTCTCGAGTTTTAAACTAGGACTCATTGTTGGATTGATGGAGTCAGTCTCAGACCTGAAGTCTTTCATTTCCCTCAGTGTGACATCTTTAGCCAAACTAAAAGCTGTAGCATCGCCACCACAGACTGTATATAAGAAGTGGACGTGGTTTGTGGACTGGCGTTTTAAAGCCTCGAGTTCGGCTTTTTGTCCATCACTATTTCTGTTTTGGTTGTCGCCATCTTGTTTTTTTGCAACCAGATGCGACCCTATGGGGAGAGCTCAGTAACTGAATGCTGAATAAAACATTTAATGATTAACTTTCGTGACGTGAAAACACACCATGAAAGGGTTAAAGTTATGCAACTAAAACACAGACAACGCCGTGGTAGAGACCTGTCAATCACCGTGTAGCCCCGCCCTAAAGCATCCCCTGCTTTATGGTCTGTTAGAGACCTGTCAATCACCGTGTAGCCCCGCCCTAAAGCATCCCCTGCTTTATGGTCTGTTAGAGACCTGTCAATCACCGTGTAGCCCCGCCCTAAAGCATCCCCTGCTTTATGGTCTGTTTGACTCTAAATGGACCATAATGTACTAAATGAACATCATGCTGTATTGAAGAAGACTTGAAACTAGAGATTGAGACCATAAACTCATGTTTACAATGTTTACTGAGGTAATAAATCAAGAGAGAAGTAGAGTCATTTTCTCATAGACTTCTATTCAATCACACTTCTTTTTACCGCCTGCTCGTTGTTGTACTTATTCAGCTGCTTCTTCTACAGCTGGCAGACGTTCATCTCCCTGTGATGTTCTTGTAACAGATTTGAAAAACATCAAACTACAACATCAAAGTAATCTGAGTACCTCACTGCTTGTTGATGGTGATGAAGAATGCTTTTAGCCTGTTAGCCTGTTAGCCTGTTAGCGTGGGACAGATAGAGGCGGAGGTCAGTGGAGGAAGACGGATGGAGACCGAGCTCTGGCGTCTGAACAGATAAGACTCGAGTGTGGCACGATGGACTCAGGACCGGCCACTTGACACTCTTAGATAATAACCTCACAAACAACTCGCTGTCAGTGTGTGTGTGTGTGTGTGTGTGTGTGGTACAGACACGAGACAGACAGAGTTGGCAGACTCGTTGCTTGTGTCTGTGCTCATGATAGCAATTTTGGGAATTCTTCAAAGTGCCTCGTGCTCTGAATACTTTGTCTTTTCCAGTAAAGATGAGATGAACGACATGTTTGTGTGATTAGAAGAAATTAAATCAGCAAGTTTTCGTGGTTTTAAGAGGATCAGTCGGATCAAAGTCGGATCTTAACACAAGAAACCGCAGAGATACAACGTGAGATATCACACTATCTGAACCAGTCTCAGTGTAGTCCTGATCCTCTATCTGAACCAGTCTCAGTGTAGTCCTGATCCTCTATCTGAACCAGTCTCAGTGTAGTCCTGATCCTCTATCTGAACCAGTCTCAGTGTGGTCCTGATCCTCTATCTGAACCAGTCTCAGTGTAGTCCTGGTCCTCTATCAGACCTCCATCAGTAAAGAGACCATCAGAGAGAAGATGGTCTGTTTCTATAGAGTTATTCTTAATGATGTCATCGGAGCCACCGGGTCGGATTCTGGTGAAACCAGAAGAACTCATGCAGGTTCACCAGAACATCCTTCAGCTCAGACTCCAGACCTCCAGCAGACCCTCTAGTGGGTCCTTGCTGGACCCGCTGGAGGGAAGGGAGGCACGGGAGAACCAGAACCAGGACTGAGAGGGTCAGACTGTCAGACCTGCTGCAGTAGAATGAGAGGTTTTCTAAAGGGAGTCTGGTGCTCAGAGACACTACCACGTTAGTCCACAGGGGGCGACAGAACCAACACAATGACAGTTCCTTTTACCTTTAAATATTTATTGGATATCTTTTGTTTTTTGGACTGTTGGTCAAACAAAAGAAACAATGTGAAGATGGATACAAGTGATTTATATTCACGATTCATTCTTTTGAAAACATAAAGCAGCTGCTCGTCCATCGCGGCCTGTGGTCTCTCAGTCCTCCACTTATAGATTTCATTTGTAACGAGGCAGTAAACAGCAGTTCTTTGTCTCCAGAAGAGACTCCCGTGGCTCCGAGTGGATCATTAGCAGAGGCAATAGCATTAATCCTCTCCGTCCAGCTCGGCAGATTGATTCACTGACTTACTGCGATAACAAATCCTCTGTTGCACCTTTTTCCATTTAATTTCATTCAATTATTGATATGCAATCGTTGTATTTTCTCACTGGAGCCATGCAGTCATACAACCGTGAACGTCTTCTTCTTAATGTGTTAACTTTCTTTGTATGTCACCGTCTAAAGGACCTCTGTGTCTTTCACTGTGACACGTGAACGGCGGCCGGAAACAGAGGATCCGATCAGTGTGTTGTGCTGTGAACGAGGATTGTAATTGGACGAGATGCCTGAGGAAGAGGAAGAAGAAGAAGAAGTAAAAATGATGAACAGGGCAGAATTTAAAGCAATAAATCATCATTTAGTCCTGACGTCAAGTAGCCCTTCGTAAGCATGTTTCCTGCTCCCATGAGCTTCACCTGTGTGTGTGTGTGTGTGCGTGTGCGTGTGTGTGTGTGTGTGTGTGTGTGTGTGTGCGTGTGCGTGTGTGTGTGTGTGTGTGTGCGTGTGCGTGTGTGTGTGTGTGTGTGTGTGTGCGTGTGCGTGTGTGTGTGCGTGTGTGTGTGTGTGTGTGCGTGTGTGTGTGTGCGTGTGTGTGTGTGCGTGTGTGTGCGTGTGTGTGTGCGTGTGTGTGTGTGCGTGTGTGTGTGTGTAAGAGCCTACTTTAGTAACAACGCTTCTGTAGTTATTTTAAGCCAAATGATGATCTTTTCTTAAACTTAACTAAGTAGTTTCCTGTGAAGACGGAAGTTTATTTTGAAAAGACTTTTATTTGTGTAACGAGCTGATATTGACGCGTTACTCAACTTTTTAGCAAAACGCACAAAAATGAAAACTAACCTTTTTGTAAGATGTCAGACGAACCGTTGCGCGAGGATACGTCGACATATCAGGTGTCTGACCAGAAACAGCGTGTCTGTATTTTGATATATTATGTTTAGTGTAGATGATGTGCATCATCTTCACCTGACTAAACGTTGATGATGATGATGATGCAGCAGCTCTGTCGCTCCATCCAGTAGTCTTTTCGGGGTGTTTGGGTTTATTAGTGAACCTCATTTTATTTTCCTTAATTAAAACTAAAACTTCCACTTTGTGTTGAAATAATTATTCTTATTTTCAATGAAAAACCTTAAATTATGATCATATTGTTCTTTTTACAAAGATGTTTTCTTCAGTCTGTAGAATATGTTGTGACTCCTGTCATCGTATATCTTTTACTTCATGGAGTCACACTGAGCCTTTATTGTGGAGGTGAACACACAGTAACGTGATATCGGTCCAGTGTTCTGCATCACCTGCTCCACGGTCAACATGACGCTGTTATGTTCACATGTAAAGTGCAGCGGGCTGCTTTGTGTGAGTAAACCGTGGACTAGTGGAAGTAATAGAGATCAGGTCATGAAAGAAGAAGAGATTCTCTCGGGGAAATGGAAGATGACGGGACACACGTGACTAATAATGAGGTTTAAGATCTAGTTGATGGATCTGGAAAACAGCGTCTGCACAAATGTCTTTTATATATATATATATATACATCCCATCCTCATCTTCAGCCGCTCAAAATGTAAAAGAAATGCAGAAATAACACACAATTATAATTGCACTTTACACTGTTAATGTGAGAATGTGTGTTTGTGTTTATCGTCAGAAGACAGAAGTTATTTTAATAATCTGAATAGGTTTGTTCTTGGCAGCTTGTGGCTCCCACACTGTTCATACGTCAGCAGGAAGTCGGCTGATATCGTGTGTCGTCGCTGAACCGCTTTGATTGCAGGACATGAAAGTGAAGAAGTCATTGATATTCATGAACTCGTTTATGTATTATGTCGTGGCCGTTTCACTGCGACGTGTACAGCGTTGCATCACGCAACATGGGTCCACATCATTTCTTACACTTGGCCACACATACATGTTGGTTTGATGTGAATACCAACAGTTTGTGAAATAGTCACAAAATTAATCTATTTTCATTTCATGTACGTTTTTATCTTTCACCTTACAAAACAAGAGTAAGGCAATAAAACACTGAGGTAGGTTTAGAAAAACGTCATGGTTAAAAAACTAAAAGTTATTCTTCACTTTTCGTGGGTTTTGCTACAAAAGTCCAGCAACACGTGTCTTTCTGGTCGTTACATGAATACAGTCTTTTCAAAATAAACCTTAGTCAAGTTTAGGCAACAAAACAACGACATTGTGTGTTTGTTGGACCCATCCATCTCGCCTCCTGCCCACCATAAGATGCTTTTTTTAATAATGAATTCATCGTCACTAGCTCTGACTGTTGCATAGTCACATGGTTGCGTTTAATCTGTGTGTCCCAAGTGGTAACCTCCGGTTCTGTAGAGTGAAGCCAAAGCTTCATGTGTTAAAGCTGCATTCTCTCTAGTGTCCACCAGGGGGCGACTCCTCTGGTTCTATAGAAGTCTATGAGAAAATGACTCTACTTCTCTCTTGATTTATTACCTCAGTAAACATTGTAAACATGAGTTTATGGTCTCAATCTCTAGTTTCAAGTCTTCTTCAATACAGCATGATGTTCATTTAGTACATTATGGTCCATTTAGAGTCAAACAGACCATAAAGCAGGGGATGCTTTAGGGGCGGGGCTACACGGTGATTGACAGGTCGCTGCCTCTTCCAGACATATGGTCACTTTCTTTTATCGGTCGCAAAAAAAATAACATGACGGCTGTAATCCAAGATGGCGACGGTGAAATTGCAGAACTGGAGGAGCAGCTTTAACACATGAAGCACTGGCTTCACTCTTCAGAACCGGAGGTTGCCTCCTGGTTGTGTAACTGAAGCTTTCGAGGTGTTTTTCTTCGGGGGTCCCCCTCCACAACGGTTACCGTGGTAACACACGAGGCAGGGCTTCCTGAGTCTCTAATTTCATCTCTACAAATACAAAGTGTTGTGATCGTCCCCTCCCAGTCGGTTCATCATCTTTAATCTGTTACTCTTTGATCCCGTATGGAGATCATGTGACTCATTCATGAGCTCTCTGTGGTTTTTAAGGAACAGCCTCTCGTTTACCTCCTGCATCTATTTGCATGTAAATGTGTTTTATGAATAGAACTTATCAAAATGACAAACGTAGCTTCATGTGTTGTCCATGTGAGTGATTCAAAGAGAATAACTGAAGTCAGTGACGTGAGGAGTGAGGAGCTCCAACGTGATTTAAGTCTTTTTACTGAAGTAATAATAATAATAACAACATTTGTGCGATTTAGTTATTGCAGCGGACCGTTTTTTCTAAGTTTGATTTGTTTCAATGTTTAAAACTAAATAATTGGAGGTAAATAATGTTTTTAACTGTAAAACGTGCGCTAAAGGTGCTTGATAGGTGTTTAATATCGTTTTAGTTGCATGATTTTATTTTGTTTTGTTTCATTTGTTTTCAGTCCAACTGTTTATGAACTGTTTATGAACTGTTTATGAACTGTTTATGAACTGTTTATGGACTGTTTATGAACTGTTTATGGACTGTTTATGAACTGTTTATGAACTGTTTATGAACTGTTTATGAACTGTTTATGAACTGTTTATGAACTGTTTATGAACTGTTTATGAACTGTTTATGGACTGTTTATGGACTGTTTATGGACTGTTTATGGACTGTTTATGGACTGAAAGAGTTAATAGCATTTCCATTCAGTGTTGTTTTTCCCGTCCATTCAAATATTTTAATATTAAATACTTTATAGTGAATAGTCTATAGTCTATGAATCAGCCTGAGCTAAATATCTTGTAAACACGCTAAGTAGAAGTTAGTAAAACCAGATTTCTTTATAGTTTACAGGGTGTGATTTAAATTTAGTTTCATATTTATTCTCATTATTATCTACCCAACATCTTCCTCATTGTCAGAGTTTTGGTTCATTTAGTAAAAAAGAAAAAAACAAGTTAAATGAAATCATAAGTAAAGTAAAAATGAAACACCAATGTTGTTTACATTTTGTACGACCTCGTCTTCATCATTTCAAGTGTTGAATGTAATAATAAATGTTATTTATTATCCGTGGTTTTAATCTGTTTCACCAGTATAACGGTAACACTGGTACTAACTGGTACTAACTGGTATTAACCGGTAATAACTGGTAATAACTTGTATTAACCGGTAATAACTGGTAATAACTGGTAATAACCGGTACTAACTGCTAATAACTGGTATTAACCGGTAATAACCAGTAATAACTGGTAATAACTGGTAATAACTGGTACTAACTGGTATTAACCAGTAATAACTGGTAATAACTGGTAACGTTTCCATCCTCTGTGTCCTTCAGGGCTCAGCTGATTCCTACACAAGCCGACCGTCGGACTCGGATGTTTCCCTGGAGGAGGAGAAGGAGGGAGGCCAGCAGGAGAGGGAGCAGCAGGCCACCGTCCAGCTCGAGAGGGCAAAGGTCAGCTTGTATTCATTGATTAATATTTACACCACAGTACCGTACTGAGTATGGAACTCAAAGAAAAGACAATAGACTCAGTCTCACTGACTCGTAAATGACAAACTGAGCTTATTTAAATAGAAGAAATGTTGTGAGGTGCATCTAAAACAAAGAAAAGGTAAAAACTGAAGAGAAACTAAAGCTGCAACCAAACCAAACGGGTTCCTGCACCTTGAAGACAACTTTAATGCTTTTAATATTAAAAATGATCCTCACAAAATATAGTACAAAAATCCAAAATGTCACCTTTGTATCTGGGGAACAAAGTTTGCCGGGTGAGGAACATTTTGAATGTTGTATTACTCATTTTGTCCACAAGGGGCTGAAGTGCACCACGAACACATGTTCTAAATTGGACTAAAAGCATTCTTATTTTTATATTTTGTCTTTCAGGTAAAGACTTTTCTTCACATGTTCTTAAGATAAAATAAGATTTACTTTATTGCAATAATGATGCACACAGCTGCAATGTGCTTAAATAAGACTTAAGTACAAGTTACAGCAGCACCACCAGAGCCCGGACCACCAGCCGGGCAGAACCACCTGTTCTCATGAACACAAGAGAGAAAACTATTTAGATCTTTGTTTTCTCTCACTTGTCCCTCAGGGCTTCCGTAGAAAACAGCAGCACTGCTACTAGTAAGAACTAGTAAGATATATATTAATATTTCAACAAATGAAGTCATGATAAATTATCGTTCAATTAAGTAAAGTCAGTAAAATCGATCAGTTCCCTCTGTAACGGCCTCGTAGTTCAAAGCATACAAATCCAAAGGATCAAAGCTGAAGAGCAGTGTTTGAAGGAGACTTCTTTGTAGAAGACTTTTTGGCTTTGGAGTGAGATCCCCCCCCCCCCCCCCCCCCCGCTGTGTGCTGGAGTGATCACCTTCATCAGGAGCTCTGAAATAGCTCCTCTTCATCAGCGGCCACCCGTCGCTTTGGGCTGTAATAACTCTCTGTGTGCTTCTGTTCACGCTTTAAACCACAACATACACTCTGACAGCATCCTGACGTAACGTTTCCTCTCCTGTGAGACGAGCTCTCTGTTACATGTCCATGTTGCCTCCTCACTGCTGTGATCGCTCTTTCTTCTCGCTGCCGTCTTGCAGACTAAAGCGGTGGCGTTTGCCGTGAGGACCAACGTGATCTACTGTGGCGCTCTGGACGAGGACGTCCCGGTGGCCGGCACGGCCGTCTCCTTTGATGCCAAGGACTTCCTCCACATCAAAGAGGTTCAGCTGCAGTGATGCTCAACCTGTGGCTCTGTGTGCAGGCTTTAGTCCTCTCCATCTCGGTTTATAAATCACATGAGCATGTTCTAAATCACGTTCTTATTCTATTTTACTTTATTATAAGATATCAGACACATTTAGCACATTTAACAACCAAACAAAACAAATGTGATCTGACCAATAAATCAGAATGAAGTACTGAGCACTTCTCCTCCATGTTGGCTTAAAGGCTTCACTTCTCTATTTAGCAGCAGCTCTGGAGCTGTTGATCACCATGCTTCCCTCTTTCTTTGCCAGCTGACGTGCTTTAATACACATTGTGTCAGCAGAGTAAAAGGATCTCAGGTCTGGTGTTTCTTTCGCCTCCACCTCAGTTAGTTTCTGGTAAAATGAAAGATATTTTACGTGAGAAGTGCATGTTTTAATGAAGGTTTTAGATATTGCAAACCCAAGTTTTGTGTCTTAAGACGGTATTGATTGATTAAATGAGTTTACTGGATGTGATTGTTAATCTAATCCCAGAGAAATACACGTTTTTAACGAGAGATTGTGAAGAAATAATCCCAGGAGTAATGTTTCTTTTATCCTCTCCGACTACAGAAGTACAACAACGACTGGTGGATCGGCCGTCTGGTGAAAGAAGGCAGCGACATCGGCTTCATCCCGAGTCCTCTGAAGCTGGAAAACATCCGACTCCAGCAGGAGCAGAAGAGAGGACGCTTCCATGGGTGAGATAAGGAGGAGAGGAGAGAGGATGCTTCCATGGGTGAGATAAGGAGGAGAGGAGAGAGGATGCTTCCATTGGTGAGATAAGGAGGAGAGGAGAGAGGATGCTTCCATGGGTGAGATAAGGAGGAGAGGAGAGAGGACGCTTCCATGGGTGAGATAAGGAGGAGAGGAGAGAGGATGCTTCCATGGGTGAGATAAGGAGGAGAGGAGAGAGGATGCTTCCATGGGTGAGATAAGGAGGAGAGGAGAGAGGATGCTTCCATGGGTGAGATAAGGAGGAGAGGAGAGAGGATGCTTCCATGGGTGAGATAAGGAGGAGAGGAGAGAGGATGCTTCCATGGGTGAGATAAGGAGGAGAGGAGAGAGGATGCTTCCATGGGTGAGATAAGGAGGAGAGGAGAGAGGACGCTTCCATGGGTGAGATAAGGAGGAGAGGAGAGAGGATGCTTCCATGGGTGAGATAAGGAGGAGAGGAGAGAGGACGCTTCCATGGGTGAGATAAGGAGGAGAGGAGAGAGGATGCTTCCATGGGTGAGATAAGGAGGAGAGGAGAGAGGATGCTTCCATGGGTGAGATAAGGAGGAGAGGAGAGAGGATGCTTCCATGGGTGAGATAAGGAGGAGAGGAGAGAGGATGCTTCCATGGGTGAGATAAGGAGGAGAGGAGAGAGGATGCTTCCATGGGTGAGATAAGGAGGAGAGGAGAGAGGATGCTTCCATGGGTGAGATAAGGAGGAGAGGAGAGAGGATGCTTCCATGGGTGAGATAAGGAGGAGAGGAGAGAGGACGCTTCCATGGGTGAGATAAGGAGGAGAGGAGAGAGGATGCTTCCATGGGTGAGATAAGGAGGAGAGGAGAGAGGACGCTTCCATGGGTGAGATAAGGAGGAGAGGAGAGAGGATGCTTCCATGGGTGAGATAAGGAGGAGAGGAGAGAGGATGCTTCCATGGGTGAGATAAGGAGGAGAGGAGAGAGGATGCTTCCATGGGTGAGATAAGGAGGAGAGGAGAGAGGATGCTTCCATGGGTGAGATAAGGAGGAGAGGAGAGAGGATGCTTCCATGGGTGAGATAAGGAGGAGAGGAGAGAGGATGCTTCCATGGGTGAGATAAGGAGGAGAGGAGAGAGGATGCTTCCATGGGTGAGATAAGGAGGAGAGGAGAGAGGATGCTTCCATGGGTGAGATAAGGAGGAGAGGAGAGAGGATGCTTCCATGGGTGAGATAAGGAGGAGAGGAGAGAGGACGCTTCCATGGGTGAGATAAGGAGGAGAGGAGAGAGGACGCTTCCATGGGTGAGATAAGGAGGAGAGGAGAGAGGACGCTTCCATGGGTGAGATAAGGAGGAGAGGAGAGAGGATGCTTCCATGGGTGAGATAAGGAGGAGAGGAGAGAGGATGCTTCCATGGGTGAGATAAGGAGGAGAGGAGAGAGGATGCTTCCATGGGTGAGATAAGGAGGAGAGGAGAGAGGATGCTTCCATTGGTGAGATAAGGAGGAGAGGAGAGAGGATGCTTCCATGGGTGAGATAAGGAGGAGAGGAGAGAGGATGCTTCCATGGGTGAGATAAGGAGGAGAGGAGAGAGGATGCTTCCATGGGTGAGATAAGGAGGAGAGGAGAGAGGATGCTTCCATGGGTGAGATAAGGAGGAGAGGAGAGAGGATGCTTCCATGGGTGAGATAAGGAGGAGAGGAGAGAGGATGCTTCCATGGGTGAGATAAGGAGGAGAGGAGAGAGGATGCTTCCATGGGTGAGATAAGGAGGAGAGGAGAGAGGATGCTTCCATGGGTGAGATAAGGAGGAGAGGATGTGGAGGAATCAGCAGCGATAGTGTAGAGATAAGAAAGGGATGAAGAGAGTTGGAGGGTTTACAGAGGAATACAAACTTGGCAGTTGAGAAGGAGAGGAAGTCAGGTGGAGGAAAGCCGAGCTGTGTGGTCCAGCCTCTCAGAGGTGGTTCTGGATCTGGGCCATCACAGATGGTGTGAGGTGTTTCAGCCCCGAGGCCTGTAGAGATGTAGAGTGCCCTCGTCGTTCCTCGGTCACACTGGTGAGAGACCAAAACAAGACTTGTTTGTTTTTAGGTGATGATTTGTGTCATTCTATGGAAGCCCTGAGAGGCTAATGAGGAAACAAGTCTGGTGATTTAAATAGTTTTTATGACTTAAAAACGAGTGAAAGCTTCTGACAGGATCATCTTTTGAAGTATTTTCTTTCCATTCGTGCAAAAATGGAGAACAATGGTTTGTCTGGTGAAACAACGGACTGTTTGTTGTAATACTAATGTCTGAAGAGCACATCGACCACATGTTCCAAATAAGACTAAAAGCATTCGTGTTTCCTTGCAGGTGAGTTTTAAATGTATATAACTTGCTAACTTCTAACTTAATATATGTACTCTGTGTTCAGAGGGTTTTAATTTACTCATGCACTCTAAGACAAGACATCAAAAGACAAAAGGAACATACTATGAATGGTAATGTAAAGATTAAATATAATAAGATCAAATGAACAGTGACGTGTAAGAAACTATTTCATAAAATGCAGCGGCATGAAGCCGACCTGCAGTTCGTTCCAGATATATGAAGCATAAAAACCCAACTTTGCTTCTCCAGCTTTAAACAAAAGGTGCATCATTGTGTGTAATGTCAAATAAAACCTCTTCAGCTCTTCAGCCTCTGATGAGTATTACAACAACAACACTTTAAACAAATACATTTTACATTTAAAACTGTTTCACCTGACAAAACTCAACTGTTTCAGATGAAAGAAGTTAAAGAGCTTAATACGATTTAAATCTTGTTTTCTTATCTTAAGTCATTAACAGTTTAGACTCAGTTACAGCCGAGTCCTTTATTAATCCTTATATATATATATATACATCCTCTTTATATTGATTTTAATCTCTTTAAGCTCCAGGCGTCCTCCACATGGTTCATGTTGTTCATGTCACTTCTTAACGTTGTGTTCTTCACCTTATTTATTAACCTTACTCTGATTGCGATTGTCTTCTATTTTGCGATGGTGTCTGTATTATATCTTTTACAATACATCATTGTTATTCTATTGTTTCTTCTGTTGTAATCTTTAATGAAACTCAATAAAGTTCTCTCTCATCTTCTGTTAAAGTAAATTAAAATCACTCAGTTGCAGCTTTCATTCCGTGTGATTCACGTCAAAGACAAACATCATTTGCTGTCTTTATCTAATTGTTCTTGAACACGATGTGTCGCCTGAGGTCGGTGTGTGCTCACATGTTTCCAGTGTTTGAACTCTTCTCTCTTT
The DNA here is from genome assembly GCA_032191485.1 of Leptoclinus maculatus. Classification (NCBI taxonomy): domain Eukaryota; kingdom Metazoa; phylum Chordata; class Actinopteri; order Perciformes; family Stichaeidae; genus Leptoclinus; species Leptoclinus maculatus. Next base: position 205,025 of record JAVDOI010000109.1, on the reverse strand, counting down.
CTATTGGCTGCCGTCCTCGTAGCAGTAAGTCCAGCGGGAACTCCTCCTCCAGCCTGGGAGACGTGGTGTCGGGGACATTCAAGCCCAACCCAAACTCTGCAGGTCAGTCTCTCGAGATCTATACATCTGAAATGTCTGTGTTCATTCAACATCTGCGTCATTGTGATGCTTCATAACGTCTGATGTATTTCCACGTTTGCACACTTTCTCACCTGATCTTTCATTTCTTTTTCAGGAAAGCAGAAACAGAAAGTGGTGAGTATGAACGGTAACATTTTATAATACAAAAAGAAACAAGTAGAGGCGACAACAGGACATGACTTTGGACTTTGATAGGCAGGCTGCCTGTTTACAGAGACACTTATGAATATTAATTCTTGACTGTATGTGTGTGCAGGCCGAGCACGTTCCTCCGTATGACGTGGTTCCCTCCATGAGGCCGGTGGTCCTGGTGGGACCGTCCCTGAAAGGCTACGAGGTAAAGACGCACTGCAGCTCCAACAGCGTACATCAGTGCTTTTATTCACTAAATATATTAATACACAACATTTAAAGGCATGGTCCTCATCACTGTGTGAGGCCGTTTTCTTATAATTTGAAGTTTTATTGTGTTTTATTATAGTGATATTCACAAACACAACAGACAAAAGGAAAGCTAAACAAGAGGTGCACTTTGGTAGTGGAATGTTAAAGATGGATGCAGCTCTGATTGAGGTGAATATCTCACATGTTCCCTCTTTGAGGGACAAACACATGGGGCAGAAATGTACAATTACAGAGAACGTTTACTGAGAAACATCAAGCAGGCTGTCCTCCATTCATCACCAACATATGTACTGAGAGGGAACCACTCCTTTACAAACTCTATTCATCACCAACATATGTACTGAGAGGGAACCACTCCTTTACAAACTCTATTCATCACCAACATATGTACTGAGAGGGAACCACTCCTTTATAAACTCTATTCATCACCAACATATGTACTGAGAGGGAACCACTCCTTTACAACTCTATTCATCACCAACATGTGTACTGAGAGGGAACCACTCCTTTACAAACTCTATTCATCACCAACATATGTACTGAGAGGGAACCACTCCTTTATAAACTCTATTCATCACCAACATATGTACTGAGAGGGAACCACTCCTTTACAACTCTATTCATCACCAACATATGTACTGAGAGGGAACCACTCCTTTACAAACTCTATTCATCACCAACATATGTACTGAGAGGGAACCACTCCTTTACAAACTCTATTCACCACCAACATATGTACTGAGAGGGAACCACTCCTTTACAAACTCTATTCATCACCAACATGTGTACTGAGAGGGAACCACTCCTTTACAAACTCTATTCATCACCAACATATGTACTGAGAGGGAACCACTCCTTTACAACTCTATTCATCACCAACATATGTACTGAGAGGGAACCACTCCTTTACAAACTCTATTCATCACCAACATATGTACTGAGAGGGAACCACTCCTTTACAAACTCTATTCATCACCAACATATGTACTGAGAGGGAACCACTCCTTTATAAACTCTATTCATCACCAACATATGTACTGAGAGGGAACCACTCCTTTATAAACTCTATTCATCACCAACATATGTACTGAGAGGGAACCACTCCTTTACAACTCTATTCATCACCAACATATGTACTGAGAGGGAACCACTCCTTTATAAACTCTATTCATCACCAACATATGTACTGAGAGGGAACCACTCCTGTATAAACTCTATTCATCACCAACATATGTACTGAGAGGGAACCACTCCTTTATAAACTCTATTCATCACCAACATATGTACTGAGAGGGAACCACTCCTTTACAAACTCTATTCATCACCAACATGTGTACTGAGAGGGAACCACTCCTTTACAAACTCTATTCATCACCAACATATGTACTGAGAGGGAACCACTCCTTTACAACTCTATTCATCACCAACATGTGTACTGAGAGGGAACCACTCCTTTATAAACTCTATTCATCACCAACATATGTACTGAGAGGGAACCACTCCTTTACAACTCTATTCATCACTAACATATGTACTGAGAGGGAACCACTCCTTTACAAACTCTATTCATCACCAACATGTGTACTGAGAGGGAACCACTCCTTTACAAACTCTATTCATCACCAACATATGTACTGAGAGGGAACCACTCCTTTATAAACTCTATTCATCACCAACATATGTACTGAGAGGGAACCACTCCTTTATAAACTCTATTCATCACCAACATATGTACTGAGAGGGAACCACTCTTTTACAAACTCTATTCATCACCAACATATGTACTGAGAGGGAACCACTCCTGTATAAACTCTATTCATCACCAACATATGTACTGAGAGGGAACCACTCCTTTATAAACTCTATTCATCACCAACATATGTACTGAGAGGGAACCACTCCTTTATAAACTCTATTCATCACCAACATATGTACTGAGAGGGAACCACTCTTTTACAAACTCTATTCATCACCAACATATGTACTGAGAGGGAACCACTCCTGTATAAACTCTATTCATCACCAACATATGTACTGAGAGGGAACCACTCCTTTACAAACTCTATTCATCACTAACATGTGTACTGAGAGGGAACCACTCCTTTATAAACTCTATTCATCACCAACATATGTACTGAGAGGGAACCACTCCTTTACAAACTCTATTCATCACCAACATATGTACTGAGAGGGAACCACTCCTTTATAAACTCTATTCATCACCAACATATGTACTGAGAGGGAACCACTCCTTTACAAACTCTATTCATCACCAACATATGTACTGAGAGGGAACCACTCCTTTACAACTCTATTCATCACCAACATATGTACTGAGAGGGAACCACTCCTTTACAAACTCTATTCATCACCAACATATGTACTGAGAGGGAACCACTCCTTTACAAACTCTATTCATCACCAACATGTGTACTGAGAGGGAACCACTCCTTTACAAACTCTATTCATCACCAACATGTGTACTGAGAGGGAACCACTCCTTTACAAACTCTATTCATCACCAACATATGTACTGAGAGGGAACCACTCCTTTACAACTCTATTCATCACCAACATATGTACTGAGAGGGAACCACTCCTTTATAAACTCTATTCATCACCAACATATGTACTGAGAGGGAACCACTCCTTTACAAACTCTATTCATCACCAACATATGTACTGAGAGGGAACCACTCCTTTACAAACTCTATTCATCACCAACATGTGTACTGAGAGGGAACCACTCCTTTACAAACTCTATTCATCACCAACATATGTACTGAGAGGGAACCACTCCTTTATAAACTCTATTCATCACCAACATATGTACTGAGAGGGAACCACTCCTTTACAAACTCTATTCATCACCAACATGTGTACTGAGAGGGAACCACTCCTTTACAAACTCTATTCATCACCAACATGTGTACTGAGAGGGAAACACTCCTTTATAAACTCTATTCACCACCAACATATGTACTGAGAGGGAACCACTCCTTTACAAACTCTATTCATCACCAACATGTGTACTGAGAGGGAACCACTCCTTTACAAACTCTATTCACCACCAACATATGTACTGAGAGGGAACCACTCCTTTACAAACTCTATTCACCACCAACATGTGTACTGAGAGGGAACCACTCCTTTACAAACTCTATTCATCACCAACATGTGTACTGAGAGGGAACCACTCCTTTACAAACTCTATTCATCACCAACATATGTACTGAGAGGGAACCACTCCTTTATAAACTCTATTCACCACCAACATATGTACTGAGAGGGAACCACTCCTTTATAAACTCTATTCACCACCAACATATGTACTGAGAGGGAACCACTCCTTTACAAACTCTATTCACCACCAACATGTGTACTGAGAGGGAACCACTCCTTTACAAACTCTATTCATCACCAACATGTGTACTGAGAGGGAACCACTCCTTTACAAACTCTATTCATCACCAACATATGTACTGAGAGGGAACCACTCCTTTATAAACTCTATTCACCACCAACATATGTACTGAGAGGGAACCACTCCTTTACAAACTCTATTCATCACCAACATATGTACTGAGAGGGAACCACTCCTTTACAAACTCTATTCATCACCAACATATGTACTGAGAGGGAACCACTCCTTTACAAACTCTATTCATCACCAACATATGTACTGAGAGGGAACCACTCCTTTACAAACTCTATTCATCACCAACATATGTACTGAGAGGGAACCACTCCTTTACAAACTCTATTCATCACCAACATGTGTACTGAGAGGGAACCACTCCTTTATAAACTCTATTCATCACCAACATATGTACTGAGAGGGAACCACTCCTTTACAACTCTATTCATCATCAACATATGTACTGAGAGGGAACCACTCCTTTACAACTCTATTCATCACCAACATATGTACTGAGAGGGAACCACTCCTTTACAAACTCTATTAATCACCAACATATGTACTGAGAGGGAAACACTCCTTTACAACTCTATTCATCATCAACATATGTACTGAGAGGGAACCACTCCTTTACAACTCTATTCATCACCAACATATGTACTGAGAGGGAACCACTCCTTTACAAACTCTATTCATCACCAACATATGTACTGAGAGGGAACCACTCCTTTACAAACTCTATTCACCACCAACATATGTACTGAGAGGGAACCACTCCTTTACAAACTCTATTCATCACCAACATATGTACTGAGAGGGAACCACTCCTTTACAAACTCTATTCACCACCAACATATGTACTGAGAGGGAACCACTCCTTTACAAACTCTATTCATCACCAACATATGTACTGAGAGGGAACCACTCCTTTACAAACTCTATTCATCACCAACATATGTACTGAGAGGGAACCACTCCTTTACAAACTCTATTCATCACCAACATATGTACTGAGAGGGAACCACTCCTTTACAAACTCTATTCATCACCAACATATGTACTGAGAGGGAACCACTCCTTTATAAACTCTATTCATCACCAACATATGTACTGAGAGGGAACCACTCCTTTACAAACTCTATTCATCACCAACATATGTACTGAGAGGGAACCACTCCTTTATAAACTCTATTCATCACCAACATATGTACTGAGAGGGAACCACTCCTTTACAAACTCTATTCATCACCAACATATGTACTGAGAGGGAACCACTCCTTTACAAACTCTATTCATCACCAACATATGTACTGAGAGGGAACCACTCCTTTACAAACTCTATTCATCACCAACATATGTACTGAGAGGGAACCACTCCTTTACAACTCTATTCATCACCAACATATGTACTGAGAGGGAACCACTCCTTTACAAACTCTATTCATCACCAACATATGTACTGAGAGGGAACCACTCCTTTACAAACTCTATTCATCACCAACATATGTACTGAGAGGGAACCACTCCTTTACAACTCTATTCATCACCAACATATGTACTGAGAGGGAACCACTCCTTTACAACTCTATTCATCACCAACATATGTACTGAGAGGGAACCACTCCTTTACAAACTCTATTCATCACCAACATGTGTACTGAGAGGGAACCACTCCTTTATAAACTCTATTCATCACTAACATATGTACTGAGAGGAAACCACTCCTTTACAAACTCTATTCATCACCAACATGTGTACTGAGAGGGAACCACTCCTTTATAAACTCTATTCATCACCAACATGTGTACTGAGAGGGAACCACTCCTTTATAAACTCTATTCATCACCAACATATGTACTGAGAGGGAACCACTCCTTTATAAACTCTATTCATCACCAACATATGTACTGAGAGGGAACCACTCCTTTACAAACTCTATTCATCACCAACATATGTACTGAGAGGGAACCACTCCTTTACAAACTCTATTCATCACCAACATATGTACTGAGAGGGAACCACTCCTTTATAAACTCTATTCATCACCAACATATGTACTGAGAGGGAACCACTCCTTTACAAACTCTATTCATCACCAACATATGTACTGAGAGGGAACCACTCCTTTATAAACTCTATTCATCACTAACATATGTACTGAGAGGGAACCACTCCTTTACAAACTCTATTCATCACCAACATATGTACTGAGAGGGAACCACTCCTTTACAAACTCTATTCATCACTAACATATGTACTGAGAGGGAACCACTCCTTTACAAACTCTATTCATCACCAACATATGTACTGAGAGGGAACCACTCCTTTACAAACTCTATTCATCACCAACATATGTACTGAGAGGGAACCACTCCTTTACAAACTCTATTCATCACCAACATATGTACTGAGAGGGAACCACTCCTTTACAAACTCTATTCATCACTAACATATGTACTGAGAGGGAACCACTCCTTTACAAACTCTATTCATCACTAACATATGTACTGAGAGGGAACCACTCCTTTATAAACTCTATTCATCACCAACATGTGTACTGAGAGGGAACCACTCCTTTATAAACTCTATTCATCACCAACATGTGTACTGAGAGGGAACCACTCCTTTATAAACTCTATTCATCACCAACATGTGTACTGAGAGGGAACCACTCCTTTATAAACTATATTCATCACCAACATATGTACTGAGAGGGAACCACTCCTTTATAAACTCTATTCATCACCAACATATGTACTGAGAGGGAACCACTCCTTTATAAACTCTATTCATCACCAACATGTGTACTGAGAGGGAACCACTCCTTTATAAACTCTATTCATCACCAACATGTGTACTGAGAGGGAACCACTCCTTTACAACTCTATTCATCACCAACATATGTACTGAGAGGGAACCACTCCTTTACAATTCATTGTCTCATCTTTAATAAGGAAGAATTCATAATAACTTATCAAAGTGTACATGTAACCAAACACGTGCAGCATAAAGCGTGATACTTTGTAAGGCTTTAATAACACGAGATCATTATGGTCCTGATCACCTGATCACAGCTTTCCTTCAACGAGCTGCGAGGCTCTTTACCCTCCTGACTGTTTTATACAATACTGTAAGTTTGATTTGTGTCTCAGCTCACAGGTTAGTCAGAGCTTCCTCTCTCTGTCCTGTGAGAGCGTTTCACCGTTTCTATCTGTGAAACTGCTTCTTTGAATCAACTTGATCACAGAGACAATCACTTACACATCGATGTGGATGATTTGAACAAGTGCCTTTGTTCTTGAAGCCTCTGATTTTGTGTCTGTCGTTGTGTTTTGTTGTAGATATGAAACGTTTTACTCCCGAACAGAAGAGAAACTTTATTAAATAACAGTAAATAATAACTCCTTCTCCCGTTAAAGCTCCCTGAGCTACATTGAACCTGATTATCAGTGGCTGTTTGGAAGCGGGGGGGTTAACAGAAGAGGAGGTGGAAGCTCAGTCGGTTGTCATGGAATCACAGTCTCCCAATACTGGCGTTGCCGTGGTAACAACCTTCTGGGTAAACTGCATCAGTCTGACAAAGTGGAGCACGGTTTGAAATGAGAAACAGAGAATAATGTGTGCAGCGCTGCAAAGAGACGGAGAGATTTAAGCTTTTAATCGCGTTAGAATGCTTCTTTTTCTCGGTTTATTGTTATTATTTCTACATTTTAATAAAGCTCATGAAATACAAGAGTGTGTGTGTCAGCAGTAAGTATTCAGATCCTTTGCTGTAGTAGAAGTAGCAACACCACGAATATAAAGAGTTAAAGTCTTCTCTGTCGTCCAACAGGAAGTCATCATCACTGGTTCCCTCCTCAAGCAGCCAATAGGATTCTTCCCTTGTATTCTGGATTATTACAGGAAATCATCTCTCAAACAGTCGTTTCATCAAGATAATCTTCACTAATGAACTCCACTTTTACCATGTTTGAAGTTTGAAGTAAAAAGCTAACGTTAGGCTGGAAAGGAACTCAGCATCAAATATAAAGTAAAGTAAATACAGCAGACCGTAAATGTTCTTATTAGGACATCGCTCATGTTAACAGAAGTCATTTCCATCTGACATCTACTCGTGTTTCAGCTCAAAGGACACGTCGCCCCCGACAATCCTCCGTCGCCGTCATCTCATTTCCTACAAATCAGAGTGACAACTGGCAGCCGACACACAAAGCGCCGCCTGTTTGGATTCATGTTCTCACGGCCTCGAGTCCAACAGACCAGCAGGAGGAACGTCTGTCTTTAAGGACGACCTTCTCGAAACAGACGCTTCCATCTTGAATTTCTGCTTCATTCCCAGGCCTCGGTCTGGTCACTTTGCAGTTTCCCCCCATTCATCACGTGTGCATTTGGTCGTAGCGACCCTTCCCATTGAAGCTCTTAATCACTTGATTTAATGTGGCCCACGTTCGCTCTGCAGAAAACAAGCCAGAAGGAAAGATTAGCTGCACGGTGGTGTGGTAGCCTCACAGCAAGAGGGGCCCGGGTTCGATTCCCGGGATAGACGTGTGGAGTTTGCATGTTCTACCCTGTGTCAGCGTGGGTTCTCTCCGGGTTCTCCGGCTTCCCACAGTCCAAAGACATTGATGACTGTAAATTGCCCGTAGGTGTGGATGTGAGCTGTCTATATACAGTATATGTCAGACCTGGACAGTCCGTGTGAGGATGTTGAAGCCTCTTTTGTTTGCTTGCAACATGCCCGACACTTTGTCTTTAATGTTCTTCTCTTTTTCCTCTCGTGTCCTCCTCCTCCTCCCCGATTCCTCGCTGCAGGTGACGGATATGATGCAGAAGGCTTTATTTGACTTCCTGAAGCACCGGTTTGACGGGAGGTGAGCAGTCAAAGCCCCCCCGTCGTTACACTTCATAAGCCTCCTCACGCCGCTCTGTGTGACGCGTGTGTTCATGTGTTGTTGCAGGATATCCATCACACGGGTAACAGCTGACATATCGTTGGCCAAGAGGTCAGTACTAAACAACCCCAGTAAGAGGGCCATCATTGAGAGATCCAACACCCGCTCCAGCCTGGGTAAAGCTACAGGAACTGTTCCCCCTCAATGATGTGCATGTCTTGTAGGTGTCGAGAGTGTTTTTTACGATTCTGCTTTTCATCCTCCGTCTTGTTCATAGCTGTTCTGCTGCATGTTGTCGTTGTGTCTTCTTGCAGCGGAGGTCCAGAGTGAAATAGAGAGGATCTTTGAGCTGGCCAGGTCTCTGCAGCTGGTCGTGTTGGACGCAGACACAATTAACCATCCAGCACAGCTCATCAAGACCTCGTTAGCGCCCATTATCGTCCACGTTAAAGTGTCCTCGCCTAAGGTGAGATTTAAGGCTTCGATACCGGATAGACATCCGTAAAACTGTGCTGATTGTGCACATGTGCTGCTCTTCCCTAGCAGGATGCTGCATCGAACTACAAAGGAATCTCTGTCTGTCTGTGTGTTAATTAAGTTAATTATTCTATTATAGCTGTTATTATTATTTGTCATCATTTTATTATTATTATTCTGCTATTGTTAGTGCTATACTGTTCTCATTATTTGAATCATGGATCGACTGTGTTGTAACTCTGTTATGTTCTTCATTCTGTACACATGACGTGTACACATTTTTTTTGGGGGGGGGGGGGTTCCTGTACAGATGTGAGGGTCCCGGGACAGATTGACCCTTGCACTGTTCTGCACTGTAAAGACTTAAGTCCCCTGAGAATAGTCTGTGTGCAAACTAACTTCCACACCAAGTTCTCAAGTTATAAAGACAATTACACCTTGAGGCAAACGGCCAGTCCACGCCTTTACTTTGTGTAAACAGTGTCACGGCTCTTTGTCAATACGTTTTATTTGTCTTTTTAATACCAAGCTCCTGCACACTTGGCGGATGTATTGCTGGAACCGAGGGAGTGCTTTGTCACTGTGTGTTGAGATTTGACCTGATGCTGGTCGCTAGAGCAACAATCTTTATATTTATTTATTTTTGACACTTTTAATTGCGTCCAAATTGGTGACGCTTTCAATGTTGATACACTTTGAATAAACGATGGAACAGCATTCTTTGCAGCAGGATGCTGGGCTTTGTTGTCCGCTCAAAGAAGCCACGGCTCTTTTACTGCAGTTCACTTTTGCTGCTGGACTCTGGATGTACTAACGTTTCAAGTCAAAGACTCAATACCTCCAAGTCTGAGGCCTTTGGGTTTCTATCTGAAAACTCTGGCTCTTGTCCACCGGTGAGGGTGAAATGGAGCGGGAGATGGACAGTCGGTTCGGTGCGGCGTCAGCAGTGATTCTGGTGTCGTACCGGGCCGTTGTGGTGAAGAGGGAGCGGAACCAGAAGGCAAAGCTCTCGTATTTACCCGTCCGTCTACGTCCCGACACTCGGCTATGGTCATGAGCTTTAGGTAGTGACCCAAAGAATGGGATCACCCTTAGAGAGGGTGAGGAACTCAAACATCTAGAGGGAGTTCGGAGTAGAGACGCTGATCCTTCGCGTTGAAAAGGAACCAGCTAAGGTGGTTCAACATCTAATCAGAATCCTCCTGGTTGCCTCACTTTAGAGGTTTTCTGGTGAGAGGCCCAGAGGTGGACCCAGAACATGCTGGAGGGATTAAATATCTCGTCTGGCCTCAGAACACCTCGGGGTTCATCAGGAAGAAATGGAAAGCGTTGCTGGAAAGAGAGACGTCTGGAATGACCTGCTGCCCAAACGACCAGCCCCGAATAAGCTGAAGACAATGGATGGATGGACAACCAAACTCTTTTTCACTTCCCTGGAGTCAAAGAGCAGTGAGCGGTTCGACAATAAGCATTGTAATCTGCATGTAATCTGCACGCTGAGGGTCCACGCCCCCAACGGGCACTGCACTAGTCTCAAAGCTGCAGGTGGTATCTTTTGGGGATTGAACACTGGCATTGAGGAGAAGTATGAGGCGTAGGTCATGACTTTTAGACGTGGTAGCCGTTGTTTAATCCATAATTGAAGTTTTTACAGATGTCCTTGTGTTTTTCTACTGTTGTAATGTGCTTACCTCAGGTCCTCCAGAGGCTGATCAAATCAAGAGGGAAATCTCAAAGCAAACACTTGAATGTGCAGCTTGTTGCAGCGGAGAAACTATCACAGTGCCCTTCTGTGAGTGAACTTCAAACTTTTAAACTTAAAACAACGCAGCAGCTGCTTAGTTTTTTTTCATCAGTCGTGAAGCTTCTCATTCCTCTCTTCCTTTCCCACCACAGGAGATGTTTGATATTATTCTGGATGAGAACCAGCTGGAAGACGCCTGTGAACACCTGGCAGAGTACCTGGAGGCTTACTGGCGTGCTACACACACTTCACTTAGCACGCCACTCAACCCCCTGTTGGGACGCAACCTGGGCTCCACCGCCCTCTCCCCATATCCTGCTGCCATTCAGGTGAACCTGTCAAATGAAAAAGAAAGTTCTATTGCATTCTCCTCCTTTGATAGTTAAGTTAAAGTCTGAACCCTCTGATTATTTATTAGCGTGTTTGTATGCTCGGCAACCTGCCGAGTGAAGCCGATGCCGAAGTGTTTTGAAACCTGCATTCTCTCTAGTGTCCACCAGGGGGCGACTCCTCTGGTTCTATAGAAGTCTATAGAAAATGACTCTACTTCTCTCTTGATTTATTACCTCAGTAAACATTGTAAACATGAGTTTATGGTCTCAATCTCTAGTTTCAAGTCTTCTTCAATACAGCATGATGTTCATTTAGTACATGATGGTCCATTTAGAGTCAAACAGACCATAAAGCAGGGGATGCTCGGGAGAACCCGAAATGTCTGAGAGAAAGCCCTCAAACACATGGTTTGACAGTGGGACAGCCCTGAACCTTCGGTGTTTACATTCAATCAAACGAAGACATTCGATCTCATTTCTGCAATACTTTAGAAAACCTTTTGCCAACGTTGTATCGTGTTTAACATCATGAATCATGCAGCTCCTGTATATATTGCTGCTGAACTATTTACCAAATCAGTGTTTTCTCTCTCAAACAGGCCCAAAGAAACCGCAACAGCAACCACACAACGACTGACCTTTCCCCCGTTGAGCGCCACAGCCTGATGCCCGCCGATGAGAACTACCATAACGAGCGGGCTCGGAAAAACCGCAACCGCCTGTCCTCTGGCTCACAGCACAGCCGGGACCACTCGCCTCTGGTGGAGGAGGACTACCAGGACCCCTACCAGGATTCTTACAAGCCTCATCGTAACCGGGGGTCCCCGGGCGGCTTCAGCCAGGACTCCCGGCACCGGCACTGAGCCGTCGGCCTGCTTGTCTTTCTCAAACCAACAACCGTGGACAGAAGAGTTTAAGACATTCTCGCTGTAACAAAACTACTACACTCATTTGGACTTTAACAACCTCGTGTCGGTGTGTAGTACCTCGTTTTCCATTTGGCCTTCTGCCAAATGAGCATTTGAACCTAAATAATATGGACTGGAAGTAGCACAAGAGCAGAATAGCTGCTGGACCCGATCTGCCCCACGATGTGGCTTGTGAGTGAAGTTCACTAGCAGGTGATAGTGTGCGACGTTGGCTCTTCTGGACCCTCTCAGCTCTTACAGTAGCAGGCAGTACTGTGATTACAGGCCGATACCGGCCTCAAGCCAGAGCCACGTGGGCAGCCAGTCCAGTATCACTGCAGATTAAGAAATAGTCACAAAATGTAATCTATTGGTTTTGTGTTCAGGGACATGAATCAGAACGAAAATGATGCCAATGGAAAGTCAATTAGGATCCTTATTGGTGGTTTTGTTGCCTAAACCTAAACCTAACTGTTGGTTTGTTGCCTAAACCTAAACCTAAACCTAACTGTTGGTTTGTTGCCTAAACCTAAAGCTAACTTTCGTTTTTAACGTAATGTCGTTCCGATGGACACAAAAACAACCGTATAATTTATGTCCTTGTAAACAAAACCAATGGATTACATTTTGTGACTATTTCAGACTGTGTTGTATATCAACGGTGTTTACATTCGATTAAACTAAGACATTCAATCTCCTTTCTGATCAGCACAGAACGTCCCGGAGCAGATAGAAGAAGAGTGCAACGCATCTTTAATGCTCCTCAAGTTTGTTTGCCACTGTATTACCCAAATCCAGTTTTCCGCGTTTTGTTTTTGAAGTGAACACATGGATGGTGTTGTGGTGTTCTCTTCGGGGGTTCATACAGTAGCTACCTTGTGACCCCTTTTTGTCATGAACCACATGAAGACGTAATATATAAAAACAGATTTGGATGCTCCAAACCTCAGGAATGAGAGGTCCTTTAGACCTAGAAGTGTGCTGACAGATGTAGCGTTCATCACCCGTCTGATTCTGAGCGTTGTGTATGATTTAGTTGTTTCAATAAAGCTATTAATATAAGGAAGGAACACTTCCGGGACTAGAGTCACAGGAGCGGTCATGCCAGCATGTTCTTTGTTTGGCATGTTTGGCATGTTTGGCATGTTTGGCAGGACTTCCTGTGAGATAGATTTTAGTGAGTGACTTATGTTGAGGGCTTCCTTATGTAAAGACAGTCGAAGTAATCGGACGGAAACCTTCATTTATTTAAAGTTTCACTTTTAGTGCATTCCATTCATTTCTTCTTTCACAGCCTTCCAACATCTGATGAAAAAGAATAATTTCCTCCATTTTAAATGATTATTAAAGGTTTAATGAAACATTAAACCCCCCCCAGCGTCCACATTTTCAGCTTCACTGTATTCAGTTTGAGTTTCATTAAAGATTCCCAGTGAGAGAAACTATCTGGAAGCACTTGGGCAGGACGGCGCTGCATTTGTCTTTTACTTGATACTTTCATTCAAATGTACAGCAGTTCCTTTTTAATCAGAAGAATTCACCTGTATGCTGCCAGCTAATACAGGATTAATATACGTTTAAATGACATATTCTTGTATCTTGTAATTTAATATTTGTTGAGAATCTCTAGTTTTCTTCTCAGTTCAAAGGCCAGAGATCTCATTGTGTTCAGTGATTCTGGAAGAGGAGGATCGACAAGGAGACTTCTGCTCTTATCTGCCATACAGAGTAGCTTTTATTGATTCAAAACTCTGAAGCAACAATTTAAAAGATTTGAATACTGCCTGTGAGAGAATGATGCATTGATTAGAAATGTCATTTTACAATTGTAATGAAATAAACTGCCCTTATGCTGTTGTATGGATAGCACTGGTTTTTGTTCAAAACACACACACACACACACACACACACACACACACACACACACACACACACACACACACACACACACACACACACACACACACACCTGTTGTTTGTCTTTATTTTTTCATATGTCTAGGAAACAAAACTTGGATATTTTTTTAGTCTGAAAGAAATCGATGTATCATAGAAGAAAACCATCAAATATTTCCACTTAATAAGCTGGAATCTGAGAATTTCTGTCATTTTGCAGTTCAAGTAATTCATCAATGTACCTATCGTTTGAGTTCAATATAATCGTTCATTATAATATGATATAATATACAATAATAATAATTGTGTTTGACAAAACAAACAAAAAATGAACGAATAAACATGAAGTTCAAACAACAAGATACTAAAACAAGATACAGGACAAGGTACACACATTTGAAATAACAAACATATAGTGCAATAACAGAGAAAATAAACCCAAGGAGAGTAAATATAAATATAGGTAGCGTAAATTAATTAACAAATATTAAGTGCAATGGTAAAAGCAGTTTTATGTTCCCTGAGGATATTCTGTCTGCAGCAGTCAATAATGAGTTTATGAGTAAATTATCATTGATTCTTTGGAATACTTTTAATTTAATTGTATATAAATATTAAATATATATATATATTAATATATATATAAATATTATATATATGATATATATCTATTATATTTATTTATTATTTATTATTTATTATTTATTATTTATTATTTATTATTTATTATTTATTATTTATTATTTATTATTTATTGTTTATTATTTATTATTTATTATTTATTATTTATTATTCATTATTTATTATTTATTATTTATTATTTATTATTTATTATTTATTATTTATTTAAATACATATATATTTTACTTAAATATGAATAAATAAATAATATAATTTATATATAAAGTCTTCCAAAAAAGATGATATGATTAGTAAACGTCTTCTTTGGTTGTATAAATCATATATATTTATTGATATATATATGTTTTTTTATTGCCATATCAACTGTACTTTTCACCCAGATTTGCTTATCATTTGTACCAACAGGACAGTGTGCAAGTACGCATGCGCACGGTTGACAGCTAACTAGCAACCGTGCGCATGCGTACTTGCATGCTCTATACAACAGCCAGCTGATGCCATCCAGCTAGCCACAGCGCGGCTACCGATTTTGGGGTTTTGTTTTCCTGCAGCACACAAAACCGTCACACTCAAATGTAATACATCCCGCGGCAGCGACATAACTAAGATTAAATAACTAAGATTAATACAAGTATGGCGGTTGTACTTAAAAGCCTTGACAGCTCTTCGTCTGTGTAGTTAGCTCGCTAGCTAGCTAGGTTAAAGTTGATAGCACCTGAATAGCATCAACGCTAGCTTAGCTTAGCTACACGGTCGGTTTTGGTACCAGAAACCTTCATCGTCAGCCATGGGGATACTGTTCACGAAGCTATGGAGGCTTTTTAACCACCAAGGTAAGACCGGTTCCGTGTTATTGTCATGAAGACATGTGAGCTATAGGTGGTGAAGAGAAGGCCCGCAGAGAAAGACTCGT
The DNA here is from genome assembly GCA_032191485.1 of Leptoclinus maculatus. Taxonomy (NCBI): domain Eukaryota; kingdom Metazoa; phylum Chordata; class Actinopteri; order Perciformes; family Stichaeidae; genus Leptoclinus; species Leptoclinus maculatus. The sequence continues at coordinate 189,257 of JAVDOI010000109.1, read as the reverse complement.
GTTAGCTTATAAACAGCTTTCTACACGTTGATATTAAAGTGTTATATTGTTATCCTAGTGTATATGTGTGTAGGCTTTACCAACCAGCCGTAGATTAACCTTATTATCTTTTAAAGTGGTGAAGAATGTCGTGTTGATCATTCCTTTATTGTCATCCATCTATAGCTATATTTATTTATTCTTTATTTAAATATAAATATTCTCAGTATATGAGCATGATTGTGTTTCCCTGGTTCCAAAACAATGAACGAATAAACATAAAGATCAAAGAACAACAAGATACAAAATCAGGTACAGGAGAAGGTACACATTTAGTGAATTTACGTTTATATTTTATTTGATATACCTATATACATATACATACAATATATATTTATATTTATTTATTCTTTATTTAAATATAAATATTCTACACATTAATATAAAAGTATTATATTCAATCAATCAAACAAACTTTGTTTCAGACTCAGGGTCCATATAAGACACAAAAGTACACAGGCCTTACAAACTGTTTAGTTAGTTCATTTAATATTATTCTATTTCATTGTGTGTGTATATATATATATATATATATATATATATATATATTGTGCATTTTTATACTCTATATTTTAATTTTTTACTCTGCTACTTTGATTGCTTTACCTGTATCATAATGCTGCTGGAGCGAACACATTTCCCCTCGTGGGATTAATAAAGTCTCTCTCTCTCTATCTCTCTCTCTCTCTCGTTCCACATTAACGTAGATTATTGATGCTCTCCGTGGACGGATTGAGGGTTAGGTGACACCAGGTGGATCTCTGGATAGTGATGTTGAACCCGTAAACAGAAAGCTAACGCTCGGTCTGTGTAACATGAGTACCGTCGTCCTGTACTATGACGAGAGGCGGCTACACAAGCAGAGCACAGTGAAAGCAGCCACATCAGCACAAAGAACAGGGCCAATAAGGGCCGATGGTTGAATCACATTGACTTTTGCACTGTAATCACATAATCAGTGTAATGTCGGCTTATACAGGTAACCCACAGTCCTTCTCACACTCTGCTTGTGATGCTCTGAAAGAGGAATATCTTGTAATAGGAGATCACACGGGACGCTGTGAACAACACAAACATTATAGCTCTAGACCGTACAGTGACTTGTGTTCACCAGACTGTACACTTTAAGAGAGAGTAGCAGACAGAGAGGTGTGTTAGATGTGTACATCCCTGTAATAGATGCTTAATTAATAATAGAGTTAATCAAACATTACCTTGGGTTGATGCTTCTCTCTGTTGTGAAGTGACTCTCTGGTTAGACAAGAAACAATCTGGAAAACTGCATGTTTCACAATTAATCCCACAAATAATTGATATAATTCAGTAAAATAATTGTTATTTTCACATCACCTTTTTAATCTAATGTCAGCAATTCAGTTAACCCCAAAAAATCATTTCACACTTTGATTTGCTTCCTCAAAACAAGGATAACTTTGAACATTTCCACATGGTGTTTAATTTGGTCATCGTGACCACAAAGTGGATCACATGGGATCCCGTACCGCTGAAGGTTGTCTTTGTGTCCACCAACAGTACGATGTGAATGACACACAGGTGTGTCAGCCGTTTACATACCCGGTTAGTCAAACATTGACTTTGGATTGATGTAAAGTGACTCTTTAGATTCTTGGCTTCTGTTTGGACAAAAACAATGTGAAGACGACACATTGAGCTGTGAAAGGCGTGTTTCAAGTTAAAAGAAAAGTAATTGATATAAATCATTAAAATAAGATTCATCAGTGTAATGTGGCATCTCCAAAACTAAACCGATGACTTCAAAATGTCTTCATTCAGTTTGTGTTGGTCGTGATGTAAGTGAGACGTGTTTGTTAGTTTAAGATGAAATAAATACTCCAGTAGTCAATCAACAGAACATTGTATTCAATTCACTTCATTGTCCTCTGTCAACATGTGTCTTCTGCTTCTCCCTAGTACAACAAAGGTCCATACAATACTAATACACAACACATCATTCAAAATGACTTTCATACAGTAAATCATCAAAAAGAGAGCAGGTCTTATAAAAGTGTTTCCTGCTGCTTTTGATCTTCTGAAGTCTCCACATCATGTCAAACTGATGGGCGTGTTTCCTAATTTGCAGACAAACGGTCCAACAAAAAAGTAATCGTTAAATTAAAAGTAATGGTTAGTTGCAGGTAGGGCTGCAACAACGAATCGATAAAATCGATAAAATTTGATTATTAAAAGAGTTGGCAACGAATTTCATTATCGATTCGTTGTGTCGCGCGACTATTACGCCACTCAATAAGTCGCGGAGATGTTTGAGTATAAAACAAATAAAGTTGAGTTGAGCGCAGAGCGGAGGTCGAGGAAAGACCACCGGAGACCCGTAACGATGTTCTGAAACACATGGCGGAGGCAGAGAAATCAGTACGACCTCAGTCATCCAAGGTGTGGGAGCATTTCACACCAGTGGAGCTGGTGGAACATGTTCTAGGTAGGGCTGTGCCACATCCAATCAATTTCAGCAAACATCCCACAATGATTTAATGCAAACTAATTAAGGTATCAAACACGAAATGATCGACAGATTAATCGATTATTAAAATAATCGTTAGGTGCAGCCCTAGTTGCAGGCCTACCCTGCTTATATTTTCCTTTTATAAAATGTCCGACAAACATCCTTTTGACTGCGTTCTCTGACACAAACATTGTCAGAAAGCTGTGCTGTTGCCGTCTCCCTCTGGTTAGTCATCAATAGATGGTCCTCTCTGAGCTCTCTTACTGTAATCCCTCGTGTCACCGGACTATAAGGTTCGTATTGTAACCTCTGGATCTCGCCCCAGCTGCCTCTTTAAGTCTCAGGAAGTCCGTCTCCGATTGATTGATTTCAGCCTCGGTGGAACACCAGAGGTCCATTCACAGAGCAGCAGGAGGTCATGTGATCAGACACAACTGACTTCTTCTGTATTCTCCAACTGTTTATTGTGTGAGGGCTTCAAGCATTCAACATTATGGCTTCCACAATATCATAGAGTTGTTCAGATTTCTGTCCGTTTTCTATAACATTTATCTTATTCGATGTGTTCGGGTCTATCCCGAATCATCGGGCAACAGGTGGGGTACACCTGAACAGACGAACACACTCACTACAGTATGGGGCAATTTAGAGGTTCCAGTGTCTCTAACTTTATTGACAGAAAATAATCCATTTTCAGAATTAGTGATCATTGAAACTTTCAAAATCATTGTTTCAGGCAAAAATAGCCACATTTTGTTAGTTCCATCCTCTCAAATGTGAAGATTTTCCGTGTTCTTATCATATTTGATAGTAAATTGTCTTTGTGATGGTCATTTTACACATGCAGCCCCTGTGTACGGTTGTTATTGGTTTAGTTAGAAGGTATGCAGGCGGCTTAGCCGGCACCTGCATGACCTTTTTAAGTAAAGACAAGGTTTTAGTTTTTTGCTTCTCAAGCATCTTTGAGCTGCACAGAAGTGACTTGTGACCTCCAAGTACTGAAGATAGCGTAGTAAGCTGTGTGTCACGTCTACGCACGCAGTCTGTTATGTTGCTGGAGCTACGTGGTTTTTGTTTCAGGTTCAACATGACACCGTTGCATAGATTAAAAAAAAGCCCAAAGTTTTAATCTTTTGCAGCTGCTTTCACTTCCTCTGCTTTCGTGAGGTTTTAGTTGAACAGCTGCAGCCGAACTGTAAACGGTGATGTATGTTTTTACGGAACAAACTGTTATTTAACACGGTTCACACAATACTTTCTGTCATTTCTCTGAATCCTAAAGTGTATTTCCAGACAGGAAAGGTGAGGGAGCTTTGTATACTAGTGTATCTGGAATACACCTTTAAAATGGATTATTACAGAAAGTCTGCAACCACTAATAAAAAGCACTCTTTTTAATTCATAACCCACTGAAGAAACGTGATCAGTTCACTGTTGGATTCATCTTCAGTCTGTGAGAAGCTGGAGTGAATTGCTGCACATTTCTTCATTCTTCCATTAGTGAATGTGTTTCACATCAAGTGTGCTTTTGAATGCTACAGAATTCAGATTATTTATGTATCGGCTCTGAGGCGTAGCGGTATAGAAAGCTTAGGAACCGGTCGGCCTCGATCAACAGGCTGCTGCTGTGATTGGTGAGGAAGTATCCCATCATTCAGATTCCAGCTGACGTCTCTGCTCGTGTGTTCGGCCAAACGTCCGTCAGACTGACTTTGCTGTTGAGCGCTGGCTGGCCGGAGCTTTCATCGGTCGAGGCTCTCTTGACAATAAGCTAAAAGTACCCGACACGCTCTGGGCGAATATAAAAAACTAATAAATAACTAAGAGCTCTGCTGCCTTCTGGACGGATCGGGAAAAACAAACAAAACCTCTACTATTTTATGTCACTATTCTACTTTACTGTAAATGGCAGGTTTCTCTTATATTCTATTGCAAATTAAAATAACGTTCTCCTTGTGTGAGGGAGCTACGTAACATACTTTAAATTTGAACGGCAATGGCATCTACTGTTACCGATATTATCTGCCGGTCTCACCTCATTTTACTATCCTGCCATTGTCTACTAAAATGACATCTTCTGCTATCATCCACCTGCCTGATTCCATGAGAATGCTGCATTAGAAGTGAAATAGTTCACATGGCTGTACAGTACTTCAAAAAACAAGGTTACCGACTTGGAAAATGTTGAAACCAGACGGCAACCTCCGGTTCTGCCGAGTTAAGCCGATGTAGAAGTGTCTAAGACCTGCATTCTCTCTAGTGTCCACCAGGGGGCGACTCCTCTGGTTCTATAGAAGTCTATGAGAAAATGACTCTACTTCTCTCTTGATTTATTACCTCAGTAAACATTGTAAACATGAGTTTATGGTCTCAATCTCTAGTTTCAAGTCTTCTTCAATACAGCATGATGTTCATTTAGTACATTATGGTCCATTTAGAGTCAAACAGACCATAAAGCAGGGGATGCTTTAGGGGCGGGGCTACACGGTGATTGACAGGTCTCTACCAGAGACGTATACGGCGTCTCTACGTCACTCCTCCTCAGTCCAGATGTGGTCACTTCCTGTTCACTGGTTGCAAAAGACATGGTGGCAGTGAAATTGCTGAACTCGAGGCTTCATAACGTCAGTCCACAAACCAACGAGGACTGATGTTAATATTTGACGTGCTTGAGAGCTCCAAGCTCACAAAATGAGGATTCAGGATTCAGTTTTAGAGCTCTGTGAGTTCTCCTCAGCTGGAGGACAAATGCATCCCTAACGTCCAGGCCTCTGATGGCGTCTCTCTTGTTGTAGACCAAACATGAAGATCTTTCTGCTAAGCTTGTACTTTAAGAACATGTTGGTAGAAAGATCTTGATCTCTTTCAGTCACGCTCTAGTTCCTCTTGTTTTACCCCTCCTTGTTTTAGTCATAACTTAAAAACACCAGCCAGTCTTTGTTCCTCGTTTGTTTCCTCTGTGATGTCACAGGTTCTGAAACAACTGATTTAAATTGTAGCTTTAAAAAGAGCCTGTAGTGCGGTTGAAGATTGGGTGTAAATGTCACAAAAGGTTTGTAGAAAAGAACCAGAGCTCTGGTTCCTCATTCCTTCTCCTGACCGTAGGACATCTTACTGTTGTCTCGTCACTTCAGTGTATCAGCAGCACGATAGCAGTTCATCCTACCTGTCGCATCCTGTCAGTGTTTTTCACAGGTAAAGCCTCTGTAGACTGTGTTGTGTGTGTCAGCTTGTTTAAAGACCTGTAGCTGTGAAAGTACTTTCTCTCAGCTGTGCTCGATGTGTGAAGCCTCACAATGTTGGTACTGAAGGATGAATGCTGAACACAAAACTCTCTGAACCCTAAAGCAGTTCTGGGCGTGTTTTGTTTTGGCTCCCGTCACATGTTCCTCTCTGTGGTCTTGAGTTTCACTGAAATATTAAAGTCCTGCTCCTCCATGGAAACAGATCCATGATGACTAGAAGTAGAGAGAACTAGAACATGTCTTCAGTGCAGAATAACACAGTTATGATGACATCATCATATATATATATCCAACATTTAAATACGTCTCCACAAGTGTTACCAATCTTGCAAAAAAATGGAGGATCTACATGTTATTAATATTAAACTATTCACATGTTTACAACCTCTACTTCCAGCCTCTCCTCTCCTCTCCTCTCCTCTCCTCTCCTCCTCTCCTCTCTCCTCTCTCTCCTCTCCTCTCCTCTCCTCCTCTCTCCTCCCCTCCCCTCTCCTCTCTCCTCTCTCCTCTCTACTCTCTACTCTCTACTCTCCTCTCCCCTCCCCTCTCCTCCCCTCCCCTCTCCTCTCTCCTCTCCTCTCCTCCTCTCTCCTCCCCTCCCCTCTCCCCTCTCCTCTCTCCTCTCTCCTCTCTCCTCTCTACTCTCCTCTCCCCTCCCCTCCCCTCTCCTCCCCTCCCCTCTCCTCTCTCCTCTCTCCTCTCTCCTCTCCTCTCCTCTCCTCTCTCCTCTCCTCTCCCTGTAGTTCAGTCCTAGTGTCTCCTCTCTCCTCTCCTCTCCTCTCCTCTCCTCTCCTCTCTCCTCTCCTCTCCTCTCTCCTCTCTCCTCTCTCCTCCCCTCCCCTCTCCCCTCTCCTCTCTCCTCTCTCCTCTCTCCTCTCTCCTCTCCTCTCCTCTCTCCTCTCCTCTCCCTGTAGTTCAGTCCTAGTGTCTCCTCTCCTCTCCTCTCCTCTCTCCTCTCCCTGTAGTTCCTAGTGTCTCCTCTCCTCTCCTCTCCTCCCCTCCCCTCTCCTCTCTCCTCCCCTCCTCTCTCCTCTCTCCTCTCTCCTCTCCTCTCCTCTCTCCTCTCCTCTCCCTGTAGTTCAGTCCTAGTGTCTCCTCTCCTCTCTCCTCTCCTCTCCCTGTAGTTCATAGTGTCTCCTCTCCTCTCCTCTCCTCTCCTCTCCCTGTAGTTCAGTCCTAGTGTCTCCTCTCCTCTCCTCTCCTCTCCTCTCCTCTCCTCTCCCTGTAGTTCCTAGTGTCTCCTCTCTCCTCTCCTCTCCTCTCCTCTCCTCTCTCCTCTCCTCTCCCTGTAGTTCATAGTGTCTCCTCTCCTCTCCTCTCCTCTCCTCTCCTCTCCTCTCCCTGTAGTTCCTAGTGTCTCCTCTCTTCTTGTCACATGACTGTTGTTCTCCTCTGAATCCATCATGACGTCATAGTTCACACTTTAATGTTTCTACATCATGTTAAAGTGAACTCTTTATATTAAATGAGACGTAGAATAACATGTTGATGAAATATCACAATATTAAGCTCAGGTTCGGGTTCTTTTTCTTACTGAAAGCGTTTGTCACACACGATGTGTTCAATGACCGTCGGAAAGATGAAAATCTAACAATGATGACGTTTTTTTAAAGCTTCCGGCTACAGTACAGTACAGTGTAGTTTTGGGGATTGTTTAAAGAAAACATGCTTTTCCATCTCTCTCAGGGTTAAGCAGATTGCTCGGCTGAGTTCACTGTGAATTATTTCTAAGTGTCTTTATTGCCTTTCAGAGCACAAAGTTATTATTGTGGGCCTGGACAATGCTGGCAAGACCACAATTCTATACCAGTTGTGAGTATCCAAACATAGCACTCTCAGTCAGCTCGCAGCTTTATCCATCCATAATATGTCTAATCAATGGATCATTTGATGAATGTTTTCTTTCCTCTTGTTCTGTATGTTCTAGTTCAATGAATGAGGTGGTGCACACCTCTCCTACGATCGGGAGCAACGTGGAGGAGATCGTGGTCAACAACACTCATTTCCTGATGTGGGACATCGGGGGCCAGGAGTCCCTCCGGTCATCGTGGAACACGTACTACACAAACACAGAGGTACAGAGCAGGTTATAGTGAACACGTACTACACAAACACAGAGGTACAGAACAGGTTATAGTGAACACGTACTACACAAACAGAGGTACAGAGCAGGTTATAGTGAACACGTACTACACAAACACAGAGGTACAGAGCAGGTTATAGTGAACACGTACTACACAAACACAGAGGTACAGAGCAGGTTATAGTGAACACGTTCTACACAAACACAGAGGTACAGAGCAGGTTATAATGAACACGTACTACACAAACACAGAGGTACAGAGCAGGTTATAATGAACACGTACTACACAAACACAGAGGTACAGAGCAGGTTATAATGAACACGTACTACACAAACACAGAGGTACAGAGCAGGTTATAATGAACACGTACTACACAAACACAGAGGTACAGAGCAGGTTATAATGAACACGTACTACACAAACACAGAGGTACAGAGCAGGTTATAGTGAACACGTACTACACAAACACAGAGGTACAGAGCAGGTTATAGTGAACACGTACTACACAAACACAGAGGTACAGAGCAGGTTATAATGAACACGTACTACACAAACACAGAGGTACAGAGCAGGTTATAGTGAACACGTACTACACAAACACAGAGGTACAGAGCAGGTTATAGTGAACACGTACTACACAAACACAGAGGTACAGAACAGGTTATAGTGAACACGTTCTACACAAACACAGAGGTACAGAGTAGGTTATAGTGAACACGTACTACACAAACACAGAGGTACAGAGCAGGTTATAGTGAACACGTACTACACAAACACAGAGGTACAGAGCAGGTTATAGTGAACACGTTCTACACAAACACAGAGGTACAGAGCAGGTTATAGTGAACACGTTCTACACAAACACAGAGGTACAGAGCAGGTTATAGTGAACACGTACTACACAAACACAGAGGTACAGAGCAGGTTATAGTGAACACGTACTACACAAACAGAGGTACAGAACAGGTTATAGTGAACACGTACTACACAAACACAGAGGTACAGAGCAGGTTATAGTGAACACGTACTACACAAACAGAGGTACAGAACAGGTTATAGTGAACACGTACTACACAAACACAGAGGTACAGAGCAGGTTATAGTGAACACGTACTACACAAACAGAGGTACAGAACAGGTTATAGTGAACACGTACTACACAAACAGAGGTACAGAACAGGTTATAGTGAACACGTACTACACAAACACAGAGGTACAGAGCAGGTTATAGTGAACACGTACTACACAAACAGAGGTACAGAGCAGGTTATAGTGAACACGTACTACACAAACACAGAGGTACAGAGCAGGTTATAGTGAACACGTACTACACAAACACAGAGGTACAGAGCAGGTTATAGTGAACACGTTCTACACAAACACAGAGGTACAGAGCAGGTTATAGTGAACACGTTCTACACAAACACAGAGGTACAGAGCAGGTTATAGTGAACACGTTCTACACAAACACAGAGGTACAGAGCAGGTTATAGTGAACACGTACTACACAAACACAGAGGTACAGAGCAGGTTATAATGAACACGTTCTACACAAACACAGAGGTACAGAGCAGGTTATAGTGAACACGTACTACACAAACACAGAGGTACAGAGCAGGTTATAGTGAACACGTACTACACAAACACAGAGGTACAGAGCAGGTTATAGTGAACACGTTCTACACAAACACAGAGGTACAGAGCAGGTTATAGTGAACACGTACTACACAAACACAGAGGTACAGAGCAGGTTATAGTGAACACGTTCTACACAAACACAGAGGTACAGAACAGGTTATAGTGAACACGTACTACACAAACACAGAGGTACAGAGCAGGTTATGATGAACACGTACTACACAAACACAGAGGTACAGAGCAGGTTATAATGAACACGTACTACACAAACACAGAGGTACAGAGCAGGTTATAGTGAACACGTACTACACAAACACAGAGGTACAGAGCAGGTTATGATGAACACGTACTACACAAACACAGAGGTACAGAGCAGGTTATAGTGAACACGTACTACACAAACACAGAGGTACAGAGCAGGTTATGATGAACACGTACTACACAAACACAGAGGTACAGAGCAGGTTATAGTGAACACGTACTACACAAACACAGAGGTACAGAGCAGGTTATAGTGAACACGTACTACACAAACACAGAGGTACAGAGCAGGTTATAGTGAACACGTTCTACACAAACACAGAGGTACAGAGCAGGTTATAGTGAACACGTACTACACAAACACAGAGGTACAGAGCAGGTTATAGTGAACACGTACTACACAAACACAGAGGTACAGAGCAGGTTATAGTGAACACGTACTACACAAACACAGAGGTACAGAGCAGGTTATAGTGAACACGTACTACACAAACACAGAGGTACAGAGCAGGTTATAGTGAACACGTTCTACACAAACACAGAGGTACAGAGCAGGTTATAGTGAACACGTTCTACACAAACACAGAGGTACAGAGTAGGTTATAGTGAACACGTACTACACAAACACAGAGGTACAGAGCAGGTTATAGTGAACACGTTCTACACAAACACAGAGGTACAGAGCAGGTTATGATGAACACGTACTACACAAACACAGAGGTACAGAGCAGGTTATAGTGAACACGTACTACACAAACACAGAGGTACAGAGCAGGTTATAGTGAACACGTACTACACAAACACAGAGGTACAGAGCAGGTTATAGTGAACACGTTCTACACAAACACAGAGGTACAGAGCAGGTTATAGTGAACACGTACTACACAAACACAGAGGTACAGAGCAGGTTATAGTGAACACGTACTACACAAACACAGAGGTACAGAGCAGGTTATAGTGAACACGTACTACACAAACACAGAGGTACAGAGCAGGTTATAGTGAACACGTACTACACAAACACAGAGGTACAGAGCAGGTTATAGTGAACACGTACTACACAAACACAGAGGTACAGAGCAGGTTATAGTGAACACGTTCTACACAAACACAGAGGTACAGAGCAGGTTATAGTGAACCAGCAACTGTCTGCAGACAGTTAGAATGCAGTGCCATCGCATGACTCTCGGGCGAAGCTGAGCATCGGTATCTGTTCATTAACCCGTTATGTCTCCGTTGTGTCTCCGTTATGTCTCCGTTGTGTCTCCGTTGTGTCTCCGTTGTGTCTCCGTTGTGTCTCCGTTATGTCTCCGTTGTGTCTCCGTTATGTCTCCGTTATGTCTCCGTTGTGTCTCCGTTATGTCTCCGTTGTGTCTCCGTTGTGTCTCCGTTATGTCTCCGTTGTGTCTCCGTTGTGTCTCCGTTGTGTCTCCGTTGTGTCTCCGTTGTGTCTCCGTTGTGTCTCCGTTGTGTCTCCGTTGTGTCTCCGTTGTGTCTCCGTTATGTCTCCGTTGTGTCTCCGTTGTGTCTCCGTTGTGTCTCCGTTGTGTCTCCGTTGTGTCTCCGTTGTGTCTCCGTTATGTCTCCGTTGTGTCTCCGTTGTGTCTCCGTTGTGTCTCCGTTGTGTCTCCGTTGTGTCTCCGTTATGTCTCCGTTATGTCTCCGTTGTGTCTCCGTTATCTGTGAGCAGTTTGTCATCGTGGTGGTCGACAGCACAGACAGAGAAAGGATCTCCGTGACCAAAGAGGAGCTCTGCAGAATGCTCGCACATGAAGTGAGTATCACGGAGAATGATGATGATTCTTGGAAGACTTTTATTTAAATGTGTTCGTATAAATGTTTATGGTTTATTTCACTAATTCAAAGTCAGATTGATGATCGTTGTGTAATGTCTTCACCAAATGGAAAGATGACTTTATCTCTGAAGTATGTTGAACTTAAGTGACTAACATTTCTGCAAAAAGGCTCAAATTAAATTAGCAGCACTTAGCAACCAAACAGTGTTTTGATGGTGTTTTAACGTATGGTGAGATAAACTGATGAAGAGTCAGTTAATAATCCTACATGTAGCGATGAAGAGTCAGTTAATAATCCTACATGTAGCGATGTAAAGTTCAGGTTAGATTGATCAGTTTAGAGGCTACGAATTGAGTTATTGGTGCACAGGCAGCAATTATTAATGTAATTCACAAGATAAAAGCCATTAATGAGTGTATTGTTTGATCCTCGTCTGTCATACCAGAGAGATTATCGTAAAAAGAGTGGGAACCTTTTAGGATTTGAATATCAACGTTATAAATGAAGCTTGGAAGTGTTCAGTGCAGCCCTACTATCTCCATTTGTTCACCCTCTCCTCTCCTCGCTGTCTCTCATCTGTCCTCCAGGACTTAAGAAGGGCCGGGCTGCTGATCTTTGCCAACAAGCAGGATGTGAAAGGCTGCATGTCAGTGGCTGAGATCTCCCAGAGCCTCCAGCTCACCTCCGTCAAAGACCACCAGTGGCACATCCAGGCCTGCTGCGCCCTCACTGGGGAGGGGTGAGAACTGCATTTACTCTCACTCACTCTCGTTATATTAGACCGTAGTGGTGCACAGATGACATGTGAACACATCATGATAACGTCATAATGTACCTTCAGCCAGTACTCGTGTTCACTGAGCAGAGCCTGAAGGCATCATAATGTACCTGAGCAGAGCCTGAAGGCATCATAATGTACCTGAAGTGAACCTCCGTTGGTTAGCCGTTAGCGGTGCTGCTAACGTTACTAGCTCTCCTCCTGTTGGTTAGCCGTTAGCGGTGCTGCTAACGTTACTAGCTCTCCTCCTGTTGGTTTAAACACTGATTGTTTGTTTACAATGAAACATGATCAGAGATCAGAGACTAGAAACACATGTTCTACTGAGTCAGTACAACTTTATTTACACTCTGATGGTTAACGTTAAACTTTATTTACACTGTGATGGTTAACGTTAAACTTTATTTACACTGTGATGGTTAACGTTAGACTTTATTTACACTGTGATGGTTAACGTTAGACTTTATTTACACTGTGATGGTTAACGTTAAACTTTATTTACACTGTGATGGTTAACGATAAACTTTATTTACACTGTGATGGTTAACGATAAACTTTATTTACACTGTGATGGTTAACGTTAAACTTTATTTACACTGATGGTTAACGTTAAACTTTATTTACACTGTGATGGTTAACGTTAAACTTTATTTACACTGTGATGGTTAACGTTAGACTTTATTTACACTGTGATGGTTAACGTTAAACTTTATTTACACTGTGAGGTTAACGTTAAACTTTATTTACACTGTGATGGTTAACGTTAGACTTTATTTACACTCTGATGGTTAACGTTAAACTTTATTTACACTGTGATGGTTAACGTTAGACTTTATTTACACTCTGATGGTTAACGTTAAACTTTATTTACACTGATGGTTAACGTTAAACTTTATTTACACTGTGATGGTTAACGTTAAACTTTATTTACACTGTGATGGTTAACGTTAAACTTTATTTACACTGTGATGGTTAACGTTAGACTTTATTTACACTGTGATGGTTAACGTTAAACTTTATTTACACTCTGATGGTTAACGTTAAACTTTATTTACACTGTGATGGTTAACGATAAACTTTATTTACACTGTGATGGTTAACGTTAAACTTTATTTACACTGTGATGGTTAACGTTAAACTTTATTTACACTGTGATGGTTAACGTTAAACTTTATTTACACTGTGATGGTTAAACTCATTAATCCACGGATCACATGCTGAACCTTATTACTATTAGACTGTAAAGAAACACGTCTTTGTGCTTTAATGTAAGAAGAACCGTTGTCATGATGTCGTCCTAATGCCGTCTCGTGTCCCTCCAGGTTGTGCCAGGGTCTGGAGTGGATGATGTCCCGGCTGCGCGTGAGATGATGACCTTTTTGACTTTTGATCCAGAGTGCTCCCTCGCTCTTCGTGTTCTCTGCCTCCAGACGTGAGCTTGAACGGAGGATGGAGGTTTGATGGGCGACCCTCTCCTCCTCTTTCCTGTGACACGCTGACGTGGGCGGACCGACCGCCAGGACGTCACTTTCTTCTGTGATAATTTATTTTACAAAAGACGTCTTGAACTCGGAACAACAACAAAAAAGAAAAAAAGAGCTTTTTTACTGAAGGACATTGAACAACAACAAGACTCAAATTATTTAAACTGAAATGTGTGCACGGTTTTCCTTTTTCAGCAAAACACGGACGTCGGCATAAGTGTCTGACGTGGAACTGTACGTGGACTTGTTCTCCAGCCCACGGTGGCCTTACAGTATTGCCAGACTGGCTGTGGCAATTTTTATTGCCCCCCCCCCCCCCCGTGTGTACAGTCCAGTATTCTCTTTTAACGTGGTGCCTGATGCAGAATGTTGGAGTGATGACGGTTGATGGAGGCTGAAAAAGGAGGGTACAAAATCACAACATGCCCTCTTCTTTCAGTCCCTACGAATAATCAGTGAAATAAAGTGTTTTTATCTGTTTCAGGTGAATTGCAGCGCGTCACGAATGAGTTTCTTGTCGTAACGTCAGCGGTTCTGTTGTTTTTTGTTAAGTCCTTTATGGGGCTGAATGAGCTCACGGTGCCGGATGCTTTTCAGGGAGCGTGATGAGCAGCTTCAGGAGTGGAGAGCAGAGACGTTCACAGTTCAGACAGACGAGGAGAAGAGACCAAGCGGCTCACAGCGAGTGGTTGAGATGAGAAAGCACAGCACAGCACTGAAGCCTCGTTTATTAGCGGCGTTGTGAAGCCGAGATGTGTGCGCCAGAAAATGATGTAATCGCGGCCTGTGCTCCGCTTGTGGTCGTGCACATCTGGATTTTCGTTTTTAAATGTTTTAGAAACGGGAAGTCTTAAAAATCCACATTTGAGTGAATATGTATCGGCTAAATCAACTAGTTTACAGGATGTTCAACCTTTGTTTCTTTATAACACATTTAAATCTTGACTTCTTTCTCTACAGGGCTTTCATAAAGGTGATAAAGTAGTTCATGAGTTTACAGTTCATTATGTTTCCTCCTTACCGTGGAGGTTGGTTTATGGCGTTTTGCCGGTTAAACTCGTCTTGTTGCTGCTTCTCAACGCCACGAGCGACGGTAAACAAAGCTCAACAGAAACCGAAGCCCAACTCCTCCAGTCGCTACGACCGCGTTGACTCATCAGGTCTGTTGTACTTTCGCTATGAGGAAGTTGGTTTTTAAGTCGGCATAAAGCTCTACCTTCATCTTTAAAATTATCACCATGACACGTTTCCTCACATGTTTTGGTGTCATGATTATCTTTGGTCATCTTTTCTGCTGAGTCACATGTGGTTCATTTTATTTATATTATTTACCAGCCTGAACACAGATCTTAAGTATTTGAATAGATGCTTTTCTTTGAGCATTAATCATAATTGTCTTCAGTTTGAATCAAATGATTGTGTGTAATCTAGATCAAATAAGATGAGATCCTCCTTTATTACTCCCACAGATAACTATCACCCTGCAGCTTGTTTTCTACCGTCTTTTAACTTTAAATACATTTTTGCTTTAAGGGCAAAAGCTTATTGATAAAGGTGGAGATTTAAATGAATGAACACAAGTGAAATCCAAATGAGTGAAGATCATGTGCTTGCTAGGACAACTGAGCACAACGCCCTCTGCTAACAAGAAAAAGATCACAAGATGGGACTTGAAGCCAAGCGAGTTCACACAATGCTGATTGCCAGAAACAGCTCTCAGTATTTCACAGAGTTCACAGAGTTTTTGTGTTTGTGGTGAGTTTTCCTGATTCGTTTTACGTCAACCAGCGGGAGCTAAAGAGGAGAGAACATGGCGACGGAGCAGCAGCAAGAAGAACCGCGGGAAGTCCTAAGAAGTGTCCAAGAAAAATGCCAGTAGTGGATGCTCCAGATTTTAAGTGTCTTCAACCTGCATTCTCTCTAGTGTCCACCAGGGGGCGACTCCTCTGGTTCTATAGAAGTCTATAGAAAATGACTCTACTTCTCTCTTGATTTATTACCTCAGTAAACATTGTAAACATGAGTTTATGGTCTCAATCTCTAGTTTCAAGTCTTCTTCAATACAGCATGATGTTCATTTAGTACATTATGGTCCATTTAGAGTCAAACAGACCATAAAGCAGGGGATGCTTTAGGGCGGGGCTACACAGTGATTGACAGGTCTCTACGTCACTCCTCCTCAGTCCAGATATGGTCACTTCCTGTTCACTGGTTGCAAAAAATAAACAAGATGGCGACGGTGAAATCACCGAACTCGAGGCTTCAAAACGTCCACAAACCAACGAGAGACGTCACGATGACTACGTCTACTTCTTAACAGTCTGTGGTGGAGCTTGAATATTGTTTTTTTTCCCACGACTATAAAATTGTCTGTGATCTGTGAATAGCTTTCAGTCAAAAATGTCTGCAAATGTTTAGATATTTTTAGTTTGAAGCAAACATTTCAGGTATTGTAGCAGTTAAGTCGTACACCAAAAAATACCCAGAAAAAAGCTTATCTTTCATGATAATTCATTGAAACGCTACATTTTGTGTCCACAGTTCAGGACATGAGACCTGTGTGTCCTCAGTTTATTTTCAGTGATGCTGTCAGACACTAAAATCACCCCAAAGATGTGATTGGACTTAATATTTCTAATGGAACACAAAAGATAAAGTTGTTAGCTTTTGGTGTCCAGCATTAACTGACCCAAGACATCACTTTCTTCTTATAGAGCTAGAAAAGGTCAGTGCAGATGTTTGTCTGGATTGTAAACAACAACATATCCTGTTCCTGCAGAGTCATTCTGTGATCTGACCAATCGGTCGTTTTAGGCCTCTTACCTCACTAGAATGCATTGTTTCCTATGGTGCTGGTGTCAGTGTTTATGTTTAGGGTGTCTATCCTGCAGCTGTCGGGTTCTGGTCTCACTGCTCATCAGTCATTTGTTCCAGTGACTAAGCATCATGTAACCCCCCCCCCCCCGGGTCTAGAATCGTTAAAACACTGTGATAGCATGTCTGAACTTTAAATGTAAAGCACTGGCTTCATGTGCATGGTTGGGGTTGGTTTTGAGATGTATCCTTCAATATAAATCCTCCTTTATAATGTGACCACCTTTTCAGTTTTGGAGATTAGATGAGATTTAAAAAGAAAAAAGCTGCAGTGATGTTGCTACTGAGGACCCAACAGCAAGGAAACGTTACCAACCCTCCAGTCCAGAGAGAGAGAGAGAGAGAGAGAGACACTCAGCTGCTGCTGTCCGTCTTTCTCCCCCGGTAGCACAAAGAGGGAGAGCAGAGGTTTGACGTACCACAGAGATAGAGGCTCATCATCTGAAGAGACGGACGTGTAAATACATGGTCCACAATTCATTATTTCTCTCAAGTCTGAATAAGTTGATGCCATTTACCTCTTAATTTTATTCATGAATCAACCATATAGCTGCCACTTGACTCAAACGTATATATATAGGGTATGTCATCTAGAAATAGTTCTTGATGTATTTTTATACCTAATGTACTTATAGCAGTCTGCTCCACTGCTTTGAAATTGAGAGGTTGAGTGTTGTTCCTCTAGTATATTTTATGCCGATAGAAGAGAAAGCCTCACACTTACATCAATGCAGAGTTCTCTTTATTTGAGCTTTCGGTCTAAAGGACCGTCATCAGAGATAACAGAATCCTGAGTAAAGGTTAAACACTGTAATCTGCAAAGATCTCTTCTATCACTTTGAACGGTTTTGATACTTCCAGCTATTTAATTAAGATGAAGCCAGCCTGTATTTTCTAGTCTATGTTAACACAAAGTACAGGGCAGTATCAATATCATATTGTGATAAAAAATATATATAATCAGATATAGAGATATTGTGATACACAACTACGTCGTCTACATTGATAATATCAAGCACATACTGACTCAAATCTCTCAGTGAATCTGATTAAACTCTGTTAAATCAAACTAAAAGTAATCTTATTACTCTGTATTTGTGTGCATGCATGTGAACATAGTGAGTGTATAGCTGGAAATATTCACTTATTTGTTTTCTCTATAATCTGAAACTGTTATGTTCATTTTGAACTTAAATTCTAAATTGAATGAGGAAATACTTTTGTATAGATAGAAGATTTGATCGTAGCTTTAAGGACGAGGTCTCAATGTAGATATGAAAGACTCATTCTAAGTTAAAGAAGACACAATGATGACTATCACTGTGACTATTGTATTACATTTACACAAATAGATCCCCCAGAATGCTACACACTGCTTCTTTAATAGTACTTGTATTGATAAATATTCCCTTCGAGATAAATAAAGATCTCGTCTCGTCTCTCCTCTACAATCTCTTCTCTACAATCTCTCCTCTACAATCTCCTCTCTACAATCTCTCCTCTACAATCTCTCCTTTACAATCTCTTCTCTGCAATCTCTCCTTTACAATCTCTTCTCTACAATCTCTCCTCTACAATCTCTCTACAATCTCTCCTCTACAATCTCTTCTCTACAATCTCTCTACAATCTCTTCTCTACAATCTCTCTACAATCTCTCCTCTACAATCTCTTCTCTGCAATCTCCTCTACAATCTCTTCTCTGCAATCTCTCCTCTACAATCTCTTCTCTACAATCTCTTCTCTGCAATCTCCTCTACAATCTCTTCTCTGCAATCTCTCCTCTACAATCTCTTCTCTACAATCTCTCTACAATCTCTTCTCTACAATCTCTTCTCTACAATCTCCTCTCTACAATCTCTCCTCTACAATCTCTTCTCTGCAATCTCTCTACAATCTCTCTACAATCTCTCCTCTACAATCTCTTCTCTGCAATCTCTCCTCTACGATCTCTTCTCTGCAATCTCTTCTCTACAATCTCTTCTCTGCAATCTCTCCTCTACAATCTCTCCTCTACAATCTCTCCTCTACAATCTCTCCTCTACAATCTCTTCTCTACAATCTCTCCTCTACAATCTCTCCTCTACAATCTCTTCTCTACAATCTCTCTACAATCTCTCCTCTACAATCTCTCCTCTACAATCTCTCCTCTACAATCTCTTCTCTACAATCTCTCCTCTACAATCTCTCTACAATCTCTCCTCTACAATCTCTCTACAATCTCTCCTCTACAATCTCTTCTCTGCAATCTCCTCTACAATCTCTTCTCTGCAATCTCTCCTCTACAATCTCTTCTCTACAATCTCTTCTCTGCAATCTCCTCTACAATCTCTTCTCTGCAATCTCTCCTCTACAATCTCTTCTCTACAATCTCTCTACAATCTCTTCTCTACAATCTCTTCTCTACAATCTCCTCTCTACAATCTCTCCTCTACAATCTCTTCTCTGCAATCTCTCTACAATCTCTCTACAATCTCTCCTCTACAATCTCTTCTCTGCAATCTCTCCTCTACGATCTCTTCTCTGCAATCTCTTCTCTACAATCTCTTCTCTGCAATCTCTCCTCTACAATCTCTCCTCTACAATCTCTCCTCTACAATCTCTCCTCTACAATCTCTTCTCTACAATCTCTCCTCTACAATCTCTCCTCTACAATCTCTTCTCTACAATCTCTCTACAATCTCTCCTCTACAATCTCTCCTCTACAATCTCTCCTCTACAATCTCTTCTCTACAATCTCTCCTCTACAATCTCTCTACAATCTCTCCTCTACAATCTCTTCTCTACAATCTCTCTACAATCTCTTCTCTACAATCTCTCCTCTACAATCTCTCCTCTACAATCTCTTCTCTGCAATCTCTCCTCTACAATCTCTCCTCTACAATCTCTCCTCTACAATCTCTTCTCTACAATCTCTCCTCTACAATCTCTCTACAATCTCTTCTCTACAATCTCTTCTCTACAATCTCTCTACAATCTCTCTACAATCTCTCCTCTACAATCTCTTCTCTGCAATCTCCTCTACAATCTCTTCTCTGCAATCTCTCCTCTACAATCTCTTCTCTACAATCTCTTCTCTGCAATCTCCTCTACAATCTCTTCTCTGCAATCTCTCCTCTACAATCTCTTCTCTACAATCTCTCTACAATCTCTTCTCTACAATCTCTTCTCTACAATCTCCTCTCTACAATCTCTCCTCTACAATCTCTTCTCTGCAATCTCTCTACAATCTCTCTACAATCTCTCCTCTACAATCTCTTCTCTGCAATCTCTCCTCTACGATCTCTTCTCTGCAATCTCTTCTCTACAATCTCTTCTCTGCAATCTCTCCTCTACAATCTCTCCTCTACAATCTCTCCTCTACAATCTCTCCTCTACAATCTCTTCTCTACAATCTCTCCTCTACAATCTCTCCTCTACAATCTCTTCTCTACAATCTCTCTACAATCTCTCCTCTACAATCTCTCCTCTACAATCTCTCCTCTACAATCTCTTCTCTACAATCTCTCCTCTACAATCTCTCTACAATCTCTCCTCTACAATCTCTTCTCTACAATCTCTCTACAATCTCTTCTCTACAATCTCTCCTCTACAATCTCTCCTCTACAATCTCTTCTCTGCAATCTCTCCTCTACAATCTCTCCTCTACAATCTCTTCTCTACAATCTCTCCTCTACAATCTCTCTACAATCTCTTCTCTACAATCTCTTCTCTACAATCTCTCTACAATCTCTCTACAATCTCTCTACAATCTCTCCTCTACAATCTCTCTACAATCTCTTCTCTACAATCTCTTCTCTACAATCTCTCTACAATCTCTCTACAATCTCTCCTCTACAATCTCTTCTCTGCAATCTCTCCTCTACGATCTCTTCTCTGCAATCTCTCCTCTACGATCTCTTCTCTGCAATCTCTCCTCTATAATCTCTTCTCTACAATCTCTCCTCTACAATCTCTCCTCTATAATCTCTTCTCTACAATCTCTTCTCTACAATCTCTTCTCTACAACCTCTTCTCTTCTCCTCTCCTCTCCTCTCTACTGCTCTAAATGTATCATGTCATGTCAAAACAAATGTCAAGACTTCATTTACAGGCTTTGTCTGTAATCCAAGGGGCATTGGTGATTTGTCAGACCTCATTTATTTTAGATAGAGTCATCAAACCTCCTTGAGTTTGATGTTGACCTGATTCCAGAGAGGACCAGCTCAGGCTCAGCTAACAGATGACCTCAACAGGTCTGGCTCTCAGCCCTGCTGGGTCTTCAGCTCACATCCTCACCCACGATCACACCTGCTTCCAAAACCTTTTGCAAAAAAACCCCCCAAACAAACTAGCATTTGTCAACACCCCCCCTCACACGGACTGCTGCTGTTGTAGTCGGGGTTGACCCTTATTTTCTTCTTGTGCGTTCCTTCCTCATAAACGTACCGCTGATGCATTCGCCTCGACAGGTGCTCTTTTCTGAGGGGATCATTTAGGTATATTTAGATTCTGAAACCTGAGAGCGCCGGCCTGTGATTGGCTGAGTGGGCCACATGATAACCTGGGTAGAAATCGCAGCTGTGTGCTGTCGACCGGTGTTTCTCTGGAGGGAAGCTGGGGAGACTTTGGCGGCTTGGGAGACCTTTAAACTTTGTATAACCGGTAAGAAAGCAAAAGAAGGAAAACCAAAAACCCTTAAATATCCATATGTTCTACACACTTGCATGGCTTTCCATCTGCTCGGACTTCCGTTATTTCCGTCCTCTGCTGCCATCTGGATCCAGCTGATTGAGGGATAAAGAGTGTAAATGCTCTGCTGCACATTGAAGGAATAACCCAACAATCAAGATCTGCAAGAACCCAAGATGAAGATGAAACCAGGCCTCTCTTTTTTCTTTGGATGTATCTGAAATTCCAGCAGCGGCCTTCTCTCTGAAATCTCAACGCCTGTCGAGCTTTTTTTTGTCCTTTCGTCTATTTCTCTTATTATTTTACAGAACAAATTGCCTTTTGATTTAAAGAGAGGGTAATGAAGTGCTAAAAAAGGTACTTAGTATGCCATCCTATATTTAACCTGCAGCCTCAGAAGGCATTG
>JAVDOI010000109.1:152500-162500 GCA_032191485.1 Leptoclinus maculatus | reverse complement strand
GACAACAAAACCAACAGTTAGGTTTAGACAACAAAACCAACAGTTAGGTTTAGGCAACAAAACCAACAGTTAGGTTTAGGCAACAAAACCACATAACCAGGTTTAGGAAACCCACCACCATAAAACCACAACATGGTGTTGAACACCGGTCCTCTGGTTTGTTGGACATGATAAAGTTCATCACTCGCTCTGACTGTTGCTCAGTCACGTGGATGCATTTAATCTGTATCTCCACCATGAATAAGGATCCTAATTGACTTTCCTTTTGGCATTATTTTCGTGCTGAGCAACAAGAAAAAACCAGACAATTGTTGTCCCTGTAAAAGAAACCAATAGATTGCATTTCAGGGCTGGATGACAACTATGGTCTAAATATAATGTCACGTGAGTGGCTGGTGTTTATAGACCAGGTTCAGAGAGTTAGAGCCCTCAGGCTCATATAACAGAGCATATGAATGCTGCTCTGTCCTCCTGTGCAATAGAGGCTTAATTAGACTCCAGTCTTACAGTAACATTCACCAGTTTATTACACGTTAGGACAAAGATCCCTCTCTTCTTCTTGAGGACGTCTGACAGAACAGAACCAGTAATACGATGCAGTGTAGAGTGACTTACTTTGTCACACCGGAGGTGTTAACGGAGCTCCAGAGCTGCAGAAAAATCACCCTCAATCTGAATCCAATGAATCAAAAGATGCTGTGCTGTTTCTCCCATAACGTGTTCTGGTAGTTGTGAAACCTCAGAGTGTGTCCTATATTTGTAATATGTCGAGCAGATGACAACGACGACTGAGCACGAGAGTTCTCAGGACATCCAGGTAAAGCACCTCCTCCTCTCCCAAGAGACAACAGTTCAGGGGTGCCCCCCCCCCCCCCCCTCATTCATCTGCATGCCTGTCAATAGATAACCTGTCTGCTTATTTCACCTTTTGTCCTCGATGTTGGCAAGTTTTTATGTTAAAGCCTTAAACGTTTACGAGAAATCAGTTAAACCATTATAAACACTTATAATGTGTTATAATCTGCTTATATCACTGTGTAATCATAGTTATAAGCACTCATAAATATTATTAATGCTTTATAGCCAGAATCATATCACTGACTGTGTATTATAATTCTCATAGTTGTAACACATTATAATGTTTTTTATAATGCGTTATAATCACTGTTATAATGCGTTATAATGTGATTTTAAGTTACTTTAAGTGGTCATTGTTTGATTGAAGTAAAGACAGAAAATGTATTTAACAACATTTTGTGTTCTTGCATAGATTTAATGATATTTTATTCACTTTCCTTTAAGCAAACAATGACCACTTAAAGTTATTATAATCACATTATAATGCAGCACAACAGTGATTAGAATGTGTTATAAAACATTATAATGCATTATAACAGTGATTTAAATATGTTATAGTGATTATAATTTGTTACAACTATAAGAATTATAATATATAGATGATGCTTGAAAACAAAAGTCTTAAACATGTATAAAGTGTTATAAGAACAGGGCTCCACTAACAGCTGCTATTCAACCAAAACAAAAAGGAAATTTGGGAAGTTTTAGGAGGCAAAGTATCGTTGAGCTGGACAAACGTGCACATGACGTGTAAACATGTCACGTGTTCGTTATTAAAGGAGGAGTGTTCCTTTAAGTCGACAGATATAACATTACTCAAAATATAAGGGGATTAAAAAATGGCCATATTTTCAGTTTGCATTGAGCTCTGAAGTAATGATTACATCTTTCATCTTGTGTGTGCTTTACTTCATGTTGCTGAGCTGCATGCGGTGCTCGATGCTCATAGACAGCGTGGATGTGACCGTACATTCATCTTTACCGTTACTTGTTGTGTTCGTCCTTCAGTCACCCTTCAGCCAACATTCACGACTTCATCCCGACCACCTGCACCTGTTACTGATGTATTAAAACCCTTTAAAGTCTTCACATTGAGTTATTAGAGTAATAGGTTGTTTTCTCTTCACCGTGACACCATCACATCGTTATTTAATCAACACATTCACATTACTGCTGTGAAATACCTGAAAGCGTTTGTGTTGTTGTCCCGTCGCTGACTCCTCCTCCTTTCTATGATCACCTTGTTGTACGTTTTCCTTCCTGTCACGGAGGAGCCGAGGCCCTCTCAGGTAGTCGGGTGGCTGACTGTGTTTCCTCTCTGTCCTCCTCCTCCAGTCTGGCTTGCCCACCAGGAAAGTCAGGAAGAAGGTGAAGGTGGACACCTCCAAGTTCATGACTCCGTACCTGGCCCACAGCCAGAAGATGATGGAGCAGTACAGTCATGTGAGCATCGAGTCAAAAACAATCTGTTTTGTCTGCTTCAGCTGTAAACGATAGTGGAATATTTCACTGTTGTGTTTTCATTGTATTTAAGTTTTGACTATTGGGCTCCTCTTGACAGAACAAATACCGGCATGCGTACGACATGTCCAGAGGGAATCCTCCTGCCATCATCACGGACTCTCCTGAGATGATCCGCATCAGGAAGGCCCAGGAGCAGCTCAGCGAGGTACCGAATAATAATCCCCCAAATCATGACGTCTAAAGTTCAAGGCTGAGGGTTAGACGGGTATTCAAATAGAAGACTGATGGTTCAAAGCTAAAAGTAGAACTCTAAACACTAGAAGTGTCTTTTCTCTCGTCATGAATGATAATAACCAACACGTGTCGTCTGCAGGTTAAATACCGCATGGAGGGAAATAAGACTCGGACAACAAGCTTGTACGACGGTGAGGCCAGAGAGGTCGCTCACGTCAAGCGCGTCTCCGAGCTGATCAGCAAGGTGAGTTACCTGAACGTGGACTCGGAGGAGTACAACCATCTGAATGTTGAACACCGATGCTCGTCTCTCTTGTAGGTTCTGTACAGACAGAAGTGGGATGAGACGAAGGACCGGTACCTGCTGCCTCCGGATGCTCCGGAGCTGGTTCTGGCTGTGAAGAACGCTGCTAACTACAGCAAAGTAAAGACAATGTTCTGACGGCAGAAATAACATCTGATGCTTTTTCAATACAAAGAACTGCATTCACCTTGTTTACACCTTCAGAAACGTTACACGGAGCTCTGGGATGAAGAGAAGACCATGTTCTTCCCGTACAGCGACAGCCCCGAGCTGCGCAGGGTGGCCAAAGCTCAGGAGGTCCTCAGTGACGTAAGTTTACTGACTACAAGCAGTGTTCACCTGCAGCCAGTGAAGCGCTCAGGTGTCAGACCTGTGTGGTTTAAATCAGCTTCACAACCGGCTTTATTACCAAGGAGGTAATAAGGAGGTTTAATTTCATCAAAGGAATTCGCTTTGGTGCATAACATAAACATCATAAGAGAAAATTAAGTTAAGTTAAGTTAAGTTAAGTTAAGTTAAGTTAAGTTAAGTTAAGTTAAGTTAAGTTAAGTTAAGTTAAGTTAAGTTAAGTTAAGTTAAATTAAATTAAATTAAATTAAATTAAATTAAATTAAATTAAATTAAATTAAATTAAATTAAATTAAATTAAATTAAATTAAATTAAATTAAATTCCAAAAAAAGCATTGCAAAAATCAAGAAATATAGAATAGAAGAAAAATACAATAAACATATGTACTGTATATCTGAAGAGCTGTGCAGTTTTTACAAGTGGTAGTTTTGTTCCAGAAATTGTACAAATAATGTAGAAAAACACACAAAATATTTGTGAAAAAGCTTTTAATGATTCTAAAGTTTGGCGATGTGATAATATACGGCAGAGATTTTGCTCAACCGTTTATTCTGCGGCAGCTCTCTCCTTAATATAACTGGCTTTTATTGGTGTTTATTTATCTAAAATACCAAATCACAATATATATATATATATATATTGTGTTAAACAAATACACCATGATATAGGATTTGATCTATATTCTTCATTGTTTCAATGACATTGAAACAGTGTAGAATATCTAAGTATCTGTGACTTTACCTCAGCATCAACAAGCTCATTTTCTCCACCTTTAATGTTGTTTGTTCTCCTTTTGTTTGTGTTTACTCAGATTTATCACATGTAGCCGTTTCCACTCACATTGCAGGAAATTAAAACGGTCGTTAGCGTGTAACCTGTTCTGCTGAGTCGATACCATCTGTGTGCTCAGCTCAGCTATTGACGTTGAAGAAGTAACCACCTCGGTAAATTCACACTCCTAATGTGTGTGTGTGTGTGTGTGTGTGTGTGTGTGTGTGTCTGCAGATTCGCTACAAGAAGGGTCACGATCAGCGTAAGGCGAAGTACAC
The DNA here is from genome assembly GCA_032191485.1 of Leptoclinus maculatus. Classification (NCBI taxonomy): domain Eukaryota; kingdom Metazoa; phylum Chordata; class Actinopteri; order Perciformes; family Stichaeidae; genus Leptoclinus; species Leptoclinus maculatus. Next base: position 158,241 of record JAVDOI010000109.1, on the reverse strand, counting down.
CTCTCTGGCTGATCCTCCTGAGGTGGAGCTGGCCAGGAGAGTGAACAATCAGCGCAGTGATGTAAGCAGAACACCTTTAATGTAACTCTCAAACATGCTGTGTATGTGAAGGAAACACAGGAAGGTAGACGAAGTGAGACATTTATTTCTATTGATGATGAGTGCAGAGGAGAATAATAAACCTCAGGGCTTCTGAGAGGCTCAATGATGGCGAAGACAAGTTCTGCAATCAATCAGACGTTTGCCTCCTTTAAACACCTTTGTCTACAAATCAGTAGTAAAACATCCCAATGTTCACAAATGCCACAGAAATCTATTCTCTTTAAGAGCTTTGCAGTTTTTACAAGTGGAAGTTTTGTGCAGAAATGTACAAAAATACAGGAGTGAGACAAATTACATCTTCTAATATTGAATGTTGTTTTTGTTTTCCACAGCTCAAATACAAGGAAGATTACAATAAGAACGTGAAGGGTCAGTGGTGCGAGACGCCGTACTTCGACGTGGCCACAGCCAGGGTGGCGATGGAAAACTTCAGCAGCGTAAGAGCCGACTTCCACCTGAAGGTTTTCTGAACGCTATAACTTTAACTGCATCTAACGGTCCTGATCCTTCTCCCTCTGCAGAAAAGATACACGCAAGACTACGAGGACAATAAAGACCAAATCTATTTCATGCAAACGGACACGCCCGTTTATGACGCCAACAAGAAGGCTCGCATCGCCGCCAGCGGGGTGAGTCCACACAGAGGACATCAGAGTGTTATTATAGGTCCTAGAGCTCCAGATAGAGCAGAGAGTGAGTCCACACAGAGGACATCAGAGTGTTATTATAGGTCTAGAGCTCCAGATAGAGCAGAGAGTGAGTCCACACAGAGGACATCAGAGTGTTATTATAGGTCCTAGAGCTCCAGATAGAGCAGAGAGTGAGTCCACACAGAGGACATCAGAGTGTTATTATAGGTCCTAGAGCTCCAGATAGAGCAGAGAGTGAGTCCACACAGAGGACATCAGAGTGTTATTATAGGTCCTAGAGCTCCAGATAGAGCAGAGAGTGAGTCCACACAGAGGACATCAGTGTTATTATAGGTCTAGAGCTCCAGATAGAGCAGAGAGAGTCCACACAGAGGACATCAGAGTGTTATTATAGGTCCTAGAGCTCCAGATAGAGCAGAGAGTGAGTCCACACAGAGGACATCAGAGTGTTATTATAGGTCCTAGAGCTCCAGATAGAGCAGAGAGTGAGTCCACACAGAGGACATCAGTGTTATTATAGGTCTAGAGCTCCAGATAGAGCAGAGAGTGAGTCCACACAGAGGACATCAGAGTGTTATTATAGGTCCTAGAGCTCCAGATAGAGCAGAGAGTGAGTCCACACAGAGGACATCAGAGTGTTATTATAGGTCCTAGAGCTCCAGATAGAGCAGAGAGTGAGTCCACACAGAGGACATCAGAGTGTTATTATAGGTCCTAGAGCTCCAGATAGAGCAGAGAGTGAGTCCACACAGAGGACATCAGAGTGTTATTATAGGTCCTAGAGCTCCAGATAGAGCAGAGAGTGAGTCCACACAGAGGACATCAGAGTGTTATTATAGGTCTAGAGCTCCAGATAGAGCAGAGAGTGAGTCCACACAGAGGACATCAGAGTGTTATTATAGGTCTAGAGCTCCAGATAGAGCAGAGAGTGAGTCCACATAGAGGACATCAGAGTGTTATTATAGGTCTAGAGCTCCAGATAGAGCAGACAGTGAGTCCACACAGAGGACATCAGAGTGTTATTATAGGTCTAGAGCTCCAGATAGAGCAGAGAGTGAGTCCACACAGAGGACATCAGAGTGTTATTATAGGTCCTAGAGCTCCAGATAGAGCAGAGAGTGAGTCCACACAGAGGACATCAGTGTTATTATAGGTCTAGAGCTCCAGATAGAGCAGAGAGTGAGTTCACACAGAGGACATCAGAGTGTTATTATAGGTCTAGAGCTCCAGATAGAGCAGAGAGTGAGTCCACACAGAGGACATCAGAGTGTTATTATAGGTCCTAGAGCTCCAGATAGAGCAGAGAGTGAGTCCACACAGAGGACATCAGAGTGTTATTATAGGTCCTAGAGCTCCAGATAGAGCAGAGAGTGAGTCCACACAGAGGACATCAGAGTGTTATTATAGGTCTAGAGCTCCAGATAGAGCAGAGAGTGAGTCCACACAGAGGACATCAGAGTGTTATTATAGGTCCTAGAGCTCCAGATAGAGCAGAGAGTGAGTCCACACAGAGGACATCAGAGTGTTATTATAGGTCCTAGAGCTCCAGATAGAGCAGAGAGTGAGTCCACACAGAGGACATCAGTGTTATTATAGGTCTAGAGCTCCAGATAGAGCAGAGAGTGAGTCCACACAGAGGACATCAGAGTGTTATTATAGGTCCTAGAGCTCCAGATAGAGCAGAGTGTCTCAGAGCAGAGTGTGAGTCAACACACTGACGCGCTGTAACACTCAACCTACATTTCTATTCAATGCATATCAGACTTCCACCCACACATTCATGCAAACATGCGTAATTCTAACAAAGACTAAAAAGACACAGGCAGTGTTTTTTTTCCACCGACGTCACGTTATACGAGTCAGCCTGAACCAGCCTGATCTAAACTCTTTGTGTTTGTTGTTCTCTGTGTCTTCAGGTCCAATACAAGAAGGAATACGAGAAGCGCAAAGCGGAGGCCGACTACAACACGCTCCCGGCCACAGAGAACCCTCTCCTCAGACAGCTCAGATATGCCGGCACCATCCTCAGCGATGTGGGTGTCTGAAGAGAAACCACAGCTGCTTTCATAGAGCAATGATGGATTATGTTTTGGGTGGAAAACGGGGGCTCTTTACAGTTTAATCTTAACTTAAGTTTATAACATAGGAAAAATCTTTGCTGCTAATTAAACCATCTGGAAAGTCAATTGCATGCAGAGAAACTCATCGAAAAGTCGATTTAGTTAGCAGTCTGACGTGTGTGCAGTCAGCCAGTCGATGAAGCGTTTAGCTGTGTGTGTGTTATTTGAGTTACTGATCATAACTCATATGCGATGTTTTCTATCTTCTTTTACAGAAAGTTTATAAGGCCAGCTATGAGAAAGCCAGAGGTTCCAGCATCAACTACTGCGACACGCCCAAGTTTCAGATGGACTCCGTACTGAAGAAGTTCACTGACGTAAGAAGAGCCTACGAGATGAAAGAACCTGTGATGTCATTGTTTTTATTTTCTTTTTTAATATTCACATTTTGATTCATTCCTTTTGTTAGGTACGTTACAAAGATAAGTATGAAAACGAGGTGAAGGGCCACTACATCGGCAGCTATGAAGACGTCTACATGCTTCACTGCCAGAAAGTTGAGGAAATGAAGAACGAGGTAAAACTTCTTTCTTTCATTTTTATACAAATCTAAATCCCCGGTGCAAGAGTTTCATCTTCATTATGTCTTTCCTTATGTTCTCCTCTTTCATCTCGCAGCAACTTTATAAAGCCGACTATGAAGACATTAAGACGAGATGCTTCTTCCCTCAAACGCTGACGCCTGAATATGAAGTCGCGAAGAAGCTGCGTCAGTGTAGCGACGTGAGGAGCATCGGATGATACAAGTACATCTTCGCACTGAAATCAGATTCTCCCATTTCTCAATGTTTCTCTTTTTAAATGCTTTTGCAGAAAACGTACCGGCAGCATCCAGACAAAATGAAGTTTACACAAGTGGTGGATTCTCCAGTTCAGCTTCAAGCCGCCATCAACGCCAAACAGCTCAGTGACGTACGTACGACCGCACCGCCCGCCTCCTGTTCAAACGAGTACATCTCATCAACACCTTGACTGTTCACATGAGTCATGTAATAATAACCATTTCATTTATTATCGCACTTTTCAAAGTGCTTTTAAGGTTTAAATATTAACAGAATAACAATTTAAAAATCAGAAATGTGAATTGTGTGTTTAACGTGGAGAAAAACTGTAATACTGCAAATATATTAATATTTAAATACTCCAAGATTACCACTTTAAGTAAAGGAAATGTATAATACATTTTATAACAAATAATAAATAAATATAATACCAATAAAACAACTAATAACTGAATGAATGCATTTAAAACAGAGGAAAGTGCAAAATATATGGAAGTGCATATACAAATACCATAACAAGCACAGTTTAAACATGTAAAATGTTTCTTTTATTGTTTTAATATATAACATTATGCCCCTGTTTGTGTCTTTAATTATGTAAACCTGTATTGAAGCAGACTAACCCATCTGCAAACTTGATAAAACATCAAATATTAAAATAAAGAGGAAATAAGACGTGAAGGGAAACAGGAAAAACACAACCTTGTTAGGTGTTAAGTCTGCTGAAGGGAAACTGTTCTTTACTATAGTCAGTTATTGTAGGTAATAACATTTAATAACCTTATAACATGTATTATAAACGTAGTGATAAGGACCTCCTAGATGCATGAGTTCATATACTATAGCTTGTTGTCCATTCATTGACAAAACTTGCCTCAATCGTGAGCGAATGTTCTCGATCACATCCTCTCAGATATGCAGATCATCTTAAAATCAATCGTCCACAAACTGTAGCCCAGCTGTCTTTCTGTGGGCGCCATGGAAACTGGAGAGCCATCTCTCTTAGTAGTATAAATAGAAACGAGCGTTCAGTCGGCCCAGAATAAACCCTGTGATGGGGGGGGGTAGAGTCCAGCTGAGACACTGCTGCCCTCCAGTGACACAAAGTCAGATAACACCTCAGTACAATGAGCAGCAGCCGACACGGCATAATATCTAATAACTAATATCACAATGAATCAAACACAATTATTATCTCTGCATTGTGATAGATGTGATCATTTCAATTTCAGAAATCTGAACGTTGGTTAAAGTCAAATTCAAAGTTCTTGTTTCATAGTTGACAAAAGTCCATCTTCTCCATGTTTGTATTAATAAATGTATAAATGAGTCTGTGAGTGCTGTGTGAACAAACCTCTGTGTGAACCTTCAGAACACAGAGAGGAATGAACGTGTAACGTTTGGTGTATGTAAGAGCTGCTGAAGAGGAGATTTATGGATCAGAGTCTGAGAACAAACTCATTTAGAGAAAACGTCCTTTAAAGAGACGTTTAGTTCAATTACTGACATTTAGAGACTCTACAGGTGAAGAGGGTCAACACATGAACTCAGAGATATCATCATGAAACTTCACCACTTCATCACTCACTTTAAGAGGAGGATTATTGTGTTACACGTTTACTGACATAAAATATGCAAATGAGGTGTTATGTAATGTAACTTTCGGCTTGTTTAGTAGAAATCTACAGACGTAAACAGACAAAGTAGTAACATGAATGTTTTCTTATATGTTCCGCCTGTGTTGTATCACCTTAGAATGAAACATAACTTCATGACTTTGTTCTCTTTGCAGTTGAACTACAAAGCAAAGTACGAGGACACAAAGTTCAAGAACTGCCTCCCTCCAGACTATCCCTTCTTCATCCAGTCCAGAGTCAACGCCTATAACCTCAGCGATGTAAGAACCCGCTCCTCATGTTCTACCTCTGTGTGAGCTTGAGACTTGAGACCTTTTAGACTTTTAGTTCCCTGAACAGCTCGACTTTCTCTTTGCAGAACTGTTACAAGTACGATTGGGAGAAATCCAAAGCGAAGAAGTTTGAGATCAAAGGCGACACCATCTCGATCCTCGCCGCCCGGGCTCACAC
>JAVDOI010000109.1:35000-150000 GCA_032191485.1 Leptoclinus maculatus | reverse complement strand
AGACACAGAGAGACAGAGAGAGAGACAAAGAGACAAAGAGACAAAGAGACAGAGAGACAGAGAGACAAAGAGACAAAGACACAGAGAGACAGAGAGAGAGAGACAAAGAGACAAAGAGACAAAGAGACAGAGAGACAGAGAGACAAAGAGACAGAGACAGAGAGACAAATAGACAAAGAGACAGAGACAGAGAGACAGAGAGACAGAGAGACAGAGAGACAGAGAGACAGAGAGAGAGAGAGAGACAAAGAGACAGAGAGAGAGACAAAGAGACAAAGAGAGAGAGAGACAAAGAGACAAAGAGACAAAGAGACAGAGAGAGAGAGAGACAGAGAGACAAAGAGACAAAGAGACAAAGAGACAAAGAGACAAAGAGACAGAGACAAAGAGACAGAGAGAGAGAGAGACAGAGCGACAGAGAGACAGAGAGACAAAGAGACAAAGAGACAAAGAGACAAAGAGACAGAGAGACAGAGAGACAAAGACACAGAGACAAAGACAGGATGTTTGATACGAGGACGTCTCACTCCAGAACTAAGAAAGTACTGATAGCAGAAGCGATAACTCTGAACCACATCAATCTCATACCCAAGTGCACCACAGTGGCGCCAAGAGAGTTTGGCCACGAAACTAACGTAAGTGGAACGCTGACGATGCACTTGGCAAGTTGTACTCGACTGCGATCTGGACACTCTGCTGGGTCCACGGAAATAGAGCCTGTGGTGTCCTCTTGCAGGCCATAAATTGCATCGCCCCTCAATCCTCACCCCTCCATCCTCACCCCTCCATCCTCACCCCTCAATCCTCACCCCTCAATCCTCACCCCTCCATCCTCAACCCTCATCCTCACCCCTCCATCCTCACCCCTCAATCCTCACCCCTCCATCCTCATCCCTCCATCCTCACCCCTCCATCCTCACCCCTCCATCCTCACCCCTCCATCCAACATCCAAATGTTGAATTAAGCTCCACACAGCGAGTGGTGATCAGACCGAACTTTTCTGCAAGTTTTCAGCAGCAGCTGAGTTTGTTTCAGGTTTAATTATCCTCGTTCACACGGATCATATTCTTTATTTGTTGTCTGTTTATTGTAAACATTAACATGCATGTAAACCGTCACGTTTATGAATGTATCCAGTTCTAGATGTGAAGGTAACGGTTGTGTGAGAGTGCGTGAGTCTCACGGTCAATGAGTGAAATGCAGCAGTGTGTAGTGGATTCATGCCTAAATGCTCATATGTTTTGTTGTTCTGTGATTTCAGAACTGCTACAAGCATGCCTGGCAGGAGTTGATTGCTAAAGGTTATGACCTGAAGTCCGACGCTATCTCCATTGTCGTTGCCAAAGCTGCCAGACATGCTGCCAGTAATGTAAGTTCCATTTTAACATGCTCTGTACCAGACATATTGTTCTTTTTGTTGCTTTAAATAACCGTTAAATTTCTTTAAACTCTAAATAATTAGAGATGTTAAACATCCTTTAACCTCTAGGTCCAGTATAAAAAGGCGTACGAGAAGGCCAGAGGCCACCACGTGGGCTTCCGCAGCATCCAGGACGACCCTCTGCTGGTTCACTACATGGCGGTGGCTAAGATGCAGAGCGAAAAGAACTACAAGAAGGACTACAACAAGGCCAAGCTGAAGTATCACTCCCCAGTGGACATGATGAGCGTGATACACGCCAAGCAGGCCTCTGCTGCTCAGACTATGACTGGATACAGGAAGATCCTGCACAGTTACTCTCTGCTCCCTGATGCCATAAACATCAAGCTGGCTCGCACCATGAACGTCCAGTGTAGTGACGTGAGTGTTAAAATACCAGCTGTGCTATGCCCATGATAATTGCATCCATTTATGAAGGCAGATCACTCTTGATAATTGCTGTATGATCCTTTGTTTGACCAGATCTTGTATTTCTTTTGTAGTCGGACTACAAGTCTGAATATAACAACTATATCAGAGGTACCGGATGGGTCCCCATTGGCTCTATTGGAGTTGAGACCGCTAAACTTGGCGGTCAGATTCAGAGTGACAATCGGTACCGCACTCATCCATCCACGTTCAAGTTCAGCAAGCTGATGGACTCCATGGACTTGACTCTGGCTACTGCCAACAACAAGATCATGAACAAGGTGCAGCATGTTTAACTGAGCTCCATAGTGCAGGGACGAAGAAAAGGTGTTTGTATTGTTCACAACAATCATCATCGGTTTGTTTTTCTGGTGTCTTCATTTACAGCAAGCATACAGTGCAGCTTGGGAGAAGGACAAACGGACAATCCACATCATGCCAGACGCTCCGGAGATTGTCCTGGCCAAAGCCAATGCCCTCAACATGAGCAATGTAAGGCGTTACATTACAAATGTAAAGATATAGATAATGTTTATACTTTTATTTGATTCATATGAATGTATTTGTTTTCACAGAAACTTTACAAAGCCGGTGTTGTGGCGATGGCCAATAAAGGCTACCACCTCAAAGGAGACGCCATCGCAATTTTGGCCGCCAAGTCCGGTACCACCATTGCCAGTAATGTAAGTTGAAAATAAATTCCTCTACCAAAATCAAGAAGTTAATCTACTACAGTCCATCGTACATGGTAAACACGTATTTATTCACCGTCACAGTACAAGTACAAGCTGGCGTACGAGAAGGCCAGAGGCCACCACGTGGGCTTCCGCAGCATCCAGGACGACCCTCTGCTGGTTCACTACATGGCGGTGGCTAAGATGCAGAGCGAAAAGAACTACAAGAAGGACTACAACAAGGCCAAGCTGAAGTATCACTCCCCAGTGGACATGATGAGCTTGGTCCACGCCAAGCAGGCCTCTGCTGCTCAGACGTTCACTGGCTACAGGAAGATCCCTCACAGCTACCTCCTCCTGCCTGACAACTTGCACCTGCAGCGGTGTCGCGGCATGATGGACATTCAGAGCGACGTATGTATTACATACACAGCAGCAACACAGGGACGCCAGTTAACACATTTGTGTGCTTTTTAAACATGTTTTCCTTTTAAACACACAGAATCTCTACAAGTCAGATTACAACAACTACAGTAAAGGCGTAGGGTGGGTGCCCATCGGTTCTGTGGAAGTTGAGAAGGCCAAAGTTGCTAAAGCCGCGCTGGCTGAACGGGGCTACCGTCAGCATCCCAGTACTCTCAAGTTCACGAGCAAGACTGATGCCATGAACACAGCTCTGGCTCTGGCCAACACCAAGAGCTTGGACAACGTGAGAATGTTGCATCTCTTAAAATGTCTTGAAATATTGATGCATGTCGGACTAAAACTCCTCCTGCAAGAACGAGAATTCACAGGTTTCACTGTTCTTTTTGCTTCCCTCTAGGCTTCCTACAGAGCTTCTGGCGAGAAGTTTGTGCACACCTATCATCTGCCAGCTGACTGCCCCGAGTTCCTTCAGGCTAAATTCAACGCCCAGACGCTTAGCGAGGTTAGAGCACAATGTATTTATTGAAAATCAAAGTCTTATTCCTGAAATGCCAAGTGTACATCAGCCTCTACTGTGTACCAAACATCGTCTGCTGTTTGTCCACAGAGTCACTACAAGCACAAGTGGCAGCAAGTTATTGCCAAGGGATACGACATGAAGCCTGATGCTATTTCTGTCCTGCACGCCAAGCACGGAAGACATATTGCCAGCAATGTATGTAAATCATAAATTCAGCCCTTTTTAAAAAAAATGTCGCTAAAACAGTCATCCACAGGAAACTTACTCGTTTTCTTTTTTCTGTCAGGTCCAATACAAGAAAGCGTACGAGAAGGCCAGAGGCCACCACGTGGGCTTCCGCAGCATCCAGGACGACCCTCTGCTGGTTCACTACATGGCGGTGGCTAAGATGCAGAGCGAAAAGAACTACAAGAAGGACTACAACAAGGCCAAGCTGAAGTATCACTCCCCAGTGGACATGATGAGCGTGATGCACGCCAAGCAGGCCTCTGCTGCTCAGACGTTCACTGGTTACAGGAAGGTCCCTCACAACTACTTCCTCCTGCCTGACAACTTGAACCTGGAGCGGTGTCGCAAGATGAACGCCCAGACGAGTGATGTGAGTGACAGTTTTATCAATGATTTGTCTCTTTTATTACATCTACATCGTGTGCTTGGATTTTCACATTCGTGCAAAAAGGTTTAAGTAGATAATTGACATTGATCATAACCTCACTGTCTCATTTATCTATTTCTTTTGTAGTGGGACTACAAGTCTGAATATAACAGCTATATCAGAGGTACCGGATGGGTCCCCATTGGCTCTATTGGAGTTGAGACCGCTAAACTTGGCGATCAGATTCAGAGTGACAATCGGTATCGCACTCATCCATCCACGTTCAAGTTCAGCAAGCTGATGGACTCCATGGACTTGACTCTGGCTACTGCCAACAACAAGATCATGAACAAGGTGCAGCATGTGTATAGTGTAGGGGTCAGAAAATATCACTTATGGTCTTGTTCATAGGCGTCATCATTGGTTTGTTTTTCTGGTGTCTTCATTTACAGCAAGCATACAGTGCAGCTTGGGAGAAGGACAAACGGACAATCCACATCATGCCAGACGCTCCGGAGATTGTCCTGGCCAAAGCCAATGCCCTCAACATGAGCAATGTAAGGCGTTACATTACAAATGTAAAGATATAGATAATGTTTATACTTTTATTTGATTCATATGAATGTATTTGTTTTCACAGAAACTTTACAAAGCCGGTGTTGTGGCGATGGCCAATAAAGGCTACCACCTCAAAGGAGACGCCATCGCAATTTTGGCCGCCAAGTCCGGTACCACCATTGCCAGTAATGTAAGTTGAAAATAAATTCCTCTACCAAAATCAAGAAGTTAATCTACTACAGTCCATCGTACATGGTAAACACGTATTTATTCACCGTCACAGTACAAGTACAAGCTGGCGTACGAGAAGGCCAGAGGCCACCACGTGGGCTTCCGCAGCATCCAGGACGACCCTCTGCTGGTTCACTACATGGCGGTGGCTAAGATGCAGAGCGAAAAGAACTACAAGAAGGACTACAACAAGGCCAAGCTGAAGTATCACTCCCCAGTGGACATGATGAGCGTGATGCACGCCAAGCAGGCCTCTGCTGCTCAGACTATGACTGGATACAGGAAGATCCTGCACAGTTACTCTCTGCTCCCTGATGCCATAAACCTCAAGCTGGCTCGCACCATGAACGTCCAGTGTAGTGACGTGAGTGTTAAAATACCAGCTGTGCTATGCCCATGATAATTGCATCCATTTATGAAGGCAGATCACTCTTGATAATTGCTGTATGATCCTTTGTTTGACCAGATCTTGTATTTCTTTTGTAGTGGGACTACAAGTCTGAATATAACAACTATATCAGAGGTACCGGATGGGTCCCCATTGGCTCTATTGGAGTTGAGACCGCTAAACTTGGCGGTCAGATTCAGAGTGACAATCGGTACCGCACTCATCCATCCACGTTCAAGTTCAGCAAGCTGATGGACTCCATGGACTTGACTCTGGCTACTGCCAACAACAAGATCATGAACAAGGTGCACCATGTTTAACTGAGCTCCATAGTGCAGGGACGAAGAAAAGGTGTTTGTATTGTTCACAACAATCATCATCGGTTTGTTTTTCTGGTGTCTTCATTTACAGCAAGCATACAGTGCAGCTTGGGAGAAGGACAAACGGACAATCCACATCATGCCAGACGCTCCGGAGATTGTCCTGGCCAAAGCCAATGCCCTCAACATGAGCAATGTAAGGGGCATATATGAAACTGATAAACCAATAACATTGTATTTGTATAGCCCAATATCTCAATTCACAAATATGCCTTAGAAGGCTTTACAATCCGTACAGCATATGATATCCTCTGTCCTTGGACCATTGCATCAGAAAAGGACAAACTCCCCAAAAATACCCTGTTTGTGAATGTAAACTCATTTTTATGTCACTTACAGAAACTTTACAAAGCCGGTGTTGTGGCGATGGCCAATAAAGGCTACCACCTCAAAGGAGACGCCATCGCAATTTTGGCTGCCAAGTCCGGTACCACCATTGCCAGTGATGTAAGTTACAAAAAAACATCCTGTATGAAATCAATATTTACAATACATACTGCATAGTACATGATATATAAGAGTCCAGTCTCTGTGCATGACAAAGTACGCGTTTGCTATCACAGTACAAGTACAAGCTGGCTTACGAGAAGGCCAGAGGCCACCACGTCGGCTTCCGCAGCATCAAGGACGACCCTCGGATGGTTCACTACATGGAGGTGGCTAAGATGCAGAGCGAAAGGAACTACAAGAAGGACTACAACAAGGCCAAGCTGAAGTATCACTCCCCAGTGGACATGATGAGCGTGATGCACGCCAAGCAGGCCTCTGCTGCTCAGACTATGACTGGATACAGGAAGATCCTGCACAGTTACTCTCTGCTCCCTGATGCCATAAACCTGCAAACGGCTCGTAACATGCAGTTCATCGGCAGTGATGTATGTAGAGTCTGACTTAATTGTCTTTTAAATTTACATTGATTTGTAGATTTTAAAACAAAAATCCAAAGCTCTACATTACTGTGCTGCATTGTGAAGGAAATCTGTTGATATTCTCCCTCAGAACCAGTACAAGAGTGATTATGAGAGCTTCATGAAGGGAATAGGATGGGTTCCTATTGGATCGTTGGATGTTGAGAGAGCAAAAATAGCTGGAAAGATCTTCAGTGAGGCCCGGTATCGTCAACTTCCGTCTAAGTTCAAATTCACTAAGGACATGCACTCCATGGATCTGACGCTGGCCACTGCCAACAACCAGATAATGAATAAGGTACTGGATGGGAATAGCTGTGAAAATGACACAAATATCTCTTCTCTAGCATTTATGTCTAAGATATGAAGCCATCCACTACATTTATGTTTTTAGCAATCCTACACCACTGCCTGGGAGAAAGCCAAGACTTCCATCCACATCATGCCTGATGCAATGGACATTGTTCTTGCCAGAGGAAACAAGAAGAACGTCAGTGAGGTACAGTGTGATAATTTCATTTTTCCTCACAATGTTCACACAATTTTCTTGCTCCGTCATGATTTGTAAGGTAAAAATGATTTATAAACCTTTAGGAAATTGTTTTTAAAACATCTATAAACATTACATAGACCAATGGACCAGAAACCAATCGTCCACCATTGACAAGGTATTAACTATCTATCTAAATAATGTTTATAGATGCTTTACAAAGTATTTACAAACCATTTAACAAGGTATTAACTATCTATCCAATCAATGTGTATAGATGCTTTACAAAGTATTTACAAACCATTTAACAGGTATTAACTATCTATCCAAACAATGTTTATAGATGCTTTACAAAGTATTTACAAACCATTTAACAGATATTAACTATCTATCCAAACAATGTTTATAGATGCTTTACAAAGTATTTACAAACCATTTAACAGGTATTAACTATCTATCCAAACAATGTTTATAAATCCTTTACAAAGTATTTATAAACCATTTAACAAGGTGTTAACTGTATATCCAAACAATGTTTATAGATGCTTTACAAAGTATTTAGAAACCATTTAACAAGGTGTTAACTGTATATCTAAACAATGTTTGTATTTGCTTTACAAAGTATTTACAAAACACTTAACAAGGTATTAACTATCTATCTAAACAATGTTTATAGATGCTTTACAAAGTATTTACAAACCATTTAACAAGGTGTTAACTGTATATCTAAACAATGTTTATATTTGCTTTACAAAGTATTTACAAACCATTTAACAAGGTATTAACTATCTATCCAATCAATGTGTATAGATGCTTTACAAAGTATTTATAAACCATTTAACAAGGTGTCAACTGTATATCTAAACAATGTTTATAGATGCTTTACAAAGTATTTATAAACCATTTAACAAGGTATTAACTGTATATCTAAATAATGTTTATAGATGCTTTACATTTACTTTATTTATTACACATTTAACAAAGTATTATAATCATCAGTTGCAAATGTGATTATAATAGTCATTGAAATAATGTTTGTAGACAGTTTACAAACCAATTATTTACCATTAATAAGATATTACAAATACCTGGTCCATCTATCTATGTAATGCTTGTAGATGTTTTAGTAATTATTTGGTAATCATTAACAAATACTTAGGAATGTAAAAGGCTATAATGTGTGCAATAATACATTGTTAAATAATGTAAATTGTAGCATTACTAATAATTAGTAAACATTATTTATTATCATTTCATTGTTTTTAACAGTAAAATAACTATACACTCATATTTAACTAACTATCAAGTTACCATTTATTCATGATGGTTATTATTACAAAGTGTTACATTATACAAAGACATGCTCTTCTTTATAAAAATGTATTTATTCTCTCTCTCTCTCTCTCTTCAGAAACTGTACAAATTGGACAATGAGCTGTCCAAGAAGAAGGGCCATCATGTCCGTGGTGATGCCATTGCAGTCCTGGCTGCCAAAGCTTCCACTGCTATAGCTAGTGATGTAAGTGTCTGCATGGTTATTTATATATTTTACCTTTTGTATAGCATTTATTATGCTTCTCCCCTCAACATTGCATGGTTACAAAAACTCTCACACTTACTTTTTTTTAGTACAAGTACCACGCAGGATACCGTAAGCAGGTGGGCCACCACATCGGTGCTCGCTGCGTCCAGGACGACCCTCTGCTCGTGCTGGCTCTGAACTCAGCCAAGATCGCCAGTGACGCCCTGTACAAGAAGGACTTCAACAAGTCCAAGACCAAGTTCAACCTGCCGGTGGACATGATGGCCTTTGCACTGGCCAAGAAGAACCAGATCCAGGTCAACCACGCCAACTACATCACCCGCCTCCACAACTGGACTTGTCTGCCAGACTCCACTGATGTGGTCCAGGCCAGACGTGCTTATGACATACAGAGTGATGTGAGTATGAATCCTTGAGTTCATATTGTAGGAAGTTATCATGTTTATGAATGTACACGTTTTGGAGCATCTTTCACCATAACTCTTTCTGTTTGGTCCAGAATGTTTACAAGGAGGATCTGAAGATGATGCAGGGCATCGGGTGGGTGCCTATAGGTTCACTGGATGTTGAGAAGGCGAAGAAAGCAGGCGATGCCCTAAATGAGAGAAAGTATCGTCAACACCCGTGGAACTACAAATTCAAAATCACCACTGAAGACATGCCCATGGTGTTGGCTAAGGCCAACGCTCAGGTTATGAACAAGGTATGGAATCATTAATCCTCTCAGAGAAGTAGGTGTAAATAATACAAAATGACTCTGTTGAACTATTTCTCTTCTCCTCTCATAAAAACCCTAACTTGCAGACTACATAATATGAATAAGCTCTCATATCTTTGGTTTTTATGACTACAGAAATCATATGTTGAAGCCTGGGAGAAGCAGAAGTCACAGATCCACATCATGCCCGACGCTATGGATGTTCTTCTAGCTAAAGCCAACAATGTCAACTACAGCTTGGTAAGTGGAGAATTCAACATATAAGAGTAAAGCAACACTCACGTATGGATTATATAATAATAATACAATGTATTTATACACAGTCAACACTTTTTTAAAAGGCTACAAATTAGGACTCGAAGATATTCTATATTAATAAGGATTTAATTTATCAACACATACCCAATATATCTCAGTCCTACTTTGAATGGATAATGAATTTACTTATGTCTGTTGGGCATTTGTGTTTGTTTACAGAAAAAGTACAAGCAGGCAAATGAAGACTCCAAGAAGAAGGGCTACGACATGCGCCAGGACGCCATTTCTGTTAAAGCAGCAAGGCTTTCCACGAACATCGCCAGCGATGTAAGCTGTTGGATTTTTTAACAATGATAAACAGCTACCATACATGTATTTCTCTACAATGTAACCATGGAACTTTGTTTTACATTTTTCCTCCAGTACAAGTACCATGCAGGATACCGTAAGCAGGTGGGCCACCACATCGGTGCTCGCTGCGTCCAGGACGACCCTCTGCTCGTGCTGGCTCTGAACTCAGCCAAGATCGCCAGTGACGCCCTGTACAAGAAGGACTTCAACAAGTCCAAGACCAAGTTCAACCTGCCGGTGGACATGATGGCCTTTGCACTGGCCAAGAAGAACCAGATCCAGGTCAACCACGCCAACTACATCACCCGCCTCCACAGCTGGACTTGTCTGCCAGACTCCACTGATGTGGTCCAGGCCAGACGTGCTTATGACATACAGAGTGATGTGAGTATGAATCCCTGAGTTCATATTGTAGGAAGTTATCATGTTCATAAGTTACATTTTTAGATTTTTAGAAGATCTTTCACCAGTGGTGGAAAAAGTATTCAGATCCTTTACTTCAGTAAAAGTACTACTACCACGCTGTGAAAATACTCCACTACAAGTAAAAGCCCTGCATTCAAAACCTCACTCAGGTTAAAGTATGTAAGTATTATCAGCAACATACACTTGAAGTACTGAAAGTAAAAGTATTAATAGTGCAGTAAAATGTTGTCTGTCAGTGTTTTACTATTACATCTGATATTTCTGCTGCATTAATGTGAATGTTGCATGTTAACTCCTTTATATCCTGTTTGTTAGTTTAATCTACATCAATGTATTATATTCTATAAGATCATCATACATTTGTAGCGTCTCTGTCCTGTGAGAACCACGTATCTCTAAAAAGAAAAAAAGCCTGTTTTCAGCTTTGTGACGATGTATTTTCCAGCTGATCCAAGAGGATTTTTAAAGAGTTTATTTAGCTGAAGTAGGAAGAGGATTTTCTCAACAGATAAAGGAACACTTCATCCTTCAGTTTATCACAAACACTCAACATCATCACATAAAGGAACACTTCATCCTTCAGTTTATCACAAACACTCAACATCATCACATAAAGGAACACTTCATCCTTCAGTTTATCACAAACATTCAACATCATCACATAAAGGAACACTTCATCCTTCAGTTTATCACAAACTTTCTACATCAACACATGAAGAAACACTTCATCCTTCAGTTTATCACAAACATTCATCATCAACACATAAAGGAACACTTCATCCTTCAGTTCATCACAAACACTCAACATCATCACATAAAGGAACACTTCATCCTTCAGTTTATCACAAACATTCAACATCATCACATAAAGGAACACTTCGTCCTTCAGTTTATCACAAACATTCAACATCTACACATAAAGGAACACTTCATCCTTCAGTTTATCACAAACATTCAACATCATCACATAAAGGAACACTTCATCCTTCAGTTTATCACAAACATTCATCATCAACACATAAAGGAACACTTCATCCTTCAGTTTATCACAAACACTCAACATCTACACATAAAGGAACATTTCATCCTTCAGTTTATCACAAACATTCTACATCTACACATAAAGGAACACTTCATCCTTCAGTTTATCACAAACATTCATCATCAACACATAAAGGAACACTTCATCCTTCAGTTTATCACAAACATTCATCATCAACACATAAAGAAACACTTCATCCTTCAGTTCATCACAAACATTCATCATCAACACATAAAGGAACACTTCATCCTTCAGTTTATCACAAACATTCAACATCATCACATGAAGGAACACTTCATCCTTCAGTTTATCACAAACATTCATCATCGACACATAAAGGAACACTTCATCCTTCAGTTTATCACAAACACTCAACATCATCACATAAAGGAACACTTCATCCTTCAGTTTATCACAAACATTCAACATCATCACATAAAGGAACACTTCATCCTTCAGTTTATCACAAACTTTCTACATCAACACATGAAGAAACACTTCATCCTTCAGTTTATCACAAACATTCATCATCAACACATAAAGGAACACTTCATCCTTCAGTTCATCACAAACACTCAACATCATCACATAAAGGAACACTTCATCCTTCAGTGTATCACAAACATTCAACATCATCACATAAAGGAACACTTCATCCTTCAGTTTATCACAAACATTCATCATCTACACATAAAGGAACACTTCATCCTTCAGTTTATCACAAACATTCATCATCAACACATAAAGGAACACTTCATCCTTCAGTTTATCACAAACATTCTACATCTACACATAAAGGAACACTTCATCCTTCAGTTTATCACAAACATTCATCATCAACACATAAAGAAACACTTCATCCTTCAGTTCATCACAAACATTCATCATCAACACATAAAGGAACACTTCATCCTTCAGTTTATCACAAACATTCATCATCAACACATAAAGGAACACTTCATCCTTCAGTTTATCACAAACATTCAACATCAACACATAAAGGAACACTTCATCCTTCAGTTCATCACAAACATTCATCATCAACACATAAAGGAACACTTCATCCTTCAGTTTATCACAAACATTCAACATCAACACATAAAGGAACACTTCATCCTTCAGTTTATCACAAACATTCAACATCAACACATAAAGGAACACTTCATCCTTCAGTGTATCACAAACATTCAACATCAACACATCTGGAGATACGTGGTTTTACTTGGACAGGAAGGGGATGAAAAACTGTCATCTGAGAAGAAACTAAAGCTGTCAGACAAATGTAGTAAAAAGTACAACATTTAACTCTGAGATGTAGTGGAGTACAAAGTACAATATTTAACTCTGAGATGTAGTGGAGTACAAAGTACAATATTTAATAACCATAATAAACTCTTTCTGTTTGGTCCAGAATGTTTACAAGGAGGATCTGAAGATGATGCAGGGCATCGGGTGGGTGCCTATAGGTTCACTGGATGTTGAGAAGGCAAAGAAAGCAGGCGATGCCCTAAATGAGAGAAAGTATCGTCAACCCCCGACCAACTTCAAATTCAAAATCACCACTGAAGACATGCCCATGGTGTTGGCTAAGGCCAACGCTCAGGTTATGAACAAGGTATGGAATCATTAATCCTCTCAGAGAAGTAGGTGTAAATAATGACTCTGTTGAACTATTTCTCTTCTCCTCTCATAAAAACCCGAACTTGCAGACTACATAATATGAATAAGCTCTCATATCTTTGGTTTTTATGACTACAGAAATCATATGTTGAAGCCTGGGAGAAGCAGAAGTCACAGATCCACATCATGCCCGACGCTATGGATGTTCTTCTAGCCAAAGCCAACAATGTCAACTACAGCTTGGTAAGTGGAGAATTCAACATATAAGAGTAAAGCAACACTCACGTATGGATTATATAATAATAATACAATGTATTTATACACAGTCAACACTTTTTTAAAAGGCTACAAATTAGGACTCGAAGATATTCTATATTAATAAGGATATTTCTTTAATTCATCAACACATACCCAATATATCTCAGTCCTACTTTGAATGGATAATGCATTTACTTATGTCTGTTGGGCATTTGTGTTTGTTTACAGAAAAAGTACAAGCAGGCAAATGAAGACTCCAAGAAGAAGGGCTACGACATGCGCCAGGACGCCATTTCTGTTAAAGCAGCAAGGCTTTCCACGAACATCGCCAGCGATGTAAGCTGTTGGATTTTTTAACAATGATAAACAGCTACCATACATGTATTTCTCTACAATGTAACCATGGAACTTTGTTTTACATTTTTCCTCCAGTACAAGTACCATGCAGGATACCGTAAGCAGGTGGGCCACCACATCGGTGCTCGCTGCGTCCAGGACGACCCTCTGCTCGTGCTGGCTCTGAACTCAGCCAAGATCGCCAGTGACTTGCTGTACAAAAAGGACTTCAACAAGTCCAAGACCAAGTTCAACCTGCCGGTGGACATGATGGCCTTTGCACTGGCCAAGAAGAACCAGATCCAGGTCAACCACGCCAACTACATCACCCGCCTCCACAACTGGACTTGTCTGCCAGACTCCACTGATGTGGTCCAGGCCAGACGTGCTTATGACATACAGAGTGATGTGAGTATGAATCCTTGAGTTCATATTGTAGGAAGTTATCATGTTTATGAATGTACACGTTTTGGAGCATCTTTCACCATAACTCTTTCTGTTTGGTCCAGAATGTTTACAAGGAGGATCTGAAGATGATGCAGGGCATCGGGTGGGTGCCTATAGGTTCACTGGATGTTGAGAAGGCAAAGAAAGCAGGCGATGCCCTAAATGAGAGAAAGTATCGTCAACCCCCGACCAACTTCAAATTCAAAATCACCACTGAAGACATGCCCATGGTGTTGGCTAAGGCCAACGCTCAGGTTATGAACAAGGTATGGAATCATTAATCCTCTCAGAGAAGTAGGTGTAAATAATACAAAATTACTCTGTTGAACTATTTCTCTTCTCCTCTCATAAAAACCCTAACTTGCAGACTACATAATATGAATAAGCTCTCATATCTTTGGTTTTTATGACTACAGAAATCATATGTTGAAGCCTGGGAGAAGCAGAAGTCACAGATCCACATCATGCCCGACGCTATGGATGTTCTTCTAGCCAAAGCCAACAATGTCAACTACAGCTTGGTAAGTGGAGAATTTAATAATTATGGTGGTGCTTCAACTCGTATTCATGGATTACTTTCAGTGGTAAATTGATATACTTAACGTCTCTATGATGATTGTGTTTGAGTACAGAAAAAGTACAAACAGGCAAATGAAGACTCCAAGAAGAAGGGCTATGACATGCGCCAGGACGCCATTTCTGTTAAAGCAGCAAGGCTTTCCACGAACATCGCCAGTGATGTAAGTGTTTCATTTTAGTTATTTAAATGCAAATTGACAAGTAGGGCTGCAACAACTAGTATATGTATTCATTTAATTTTTCCTCCAGTACAAGTACCATGCAGGATACCGTAAGCAGGTGGGCCACCACATCGGTGCTCGCTGCGTCCAGGACGACCCTCTGCTCGTGCTGGCTCTGAACTCAGCCAAGATCGCCAGTGACGCCCTGTACAAGAAGGACTTCAACAAGTCCAAGACCAAGTTCAACCTGCCGGTGGACATGATGGCCTTTGCACTGGCCAAGAAGAACCAGATCCAGGTCAACCACGCCAACTACATCACCCGCCTCCACAACTGGACTTGTCTGCCAGACTCCACTGATGTGGTCCAGGCCAGACGTGCTTATGACATACAGAGTGATGTGAGTGTAGCTTCCCTGCTAATTTATTTTCTCTTATTTCATGTTCATGCTACCAAGTATGTCAGGAGTTTAATTTTGCATTACTGCGCCTTATAGGCCGTCTACAAAGCTGACCTGAAGTGGCTCCAGGGCCTGGGCTGGGTCCCCATTGGCTCAGTCGAGGTGGAGAAAGCCAAGAAGGCTGCAGACGCATTGAGTGAAATTAAGTACCGCCAGCACCCCTGGAAGATTCCCTTCACCAGCACCACAGATGCCATGAACATCGTACTGGCAAAGAATAACGCTTTGACCATGAACAAGGTTAGAGTTTGTAATTGTATTGGTTGAAATGAAAGGTTCTATAGTACATAGGGACTACCTTGCTTTGCAATGGAGATCTCTCCAGTTGATACCATCAAGTAACAAAATATTTGTGGTCTGTTCCAGCGCCTCTACACCGAGGCATGGGAGAAAGACAAGACCAAGGTGCACATCCAACCTGACACGCCTGAGATCGTCCTCTCTCAGCAGAACGCTATCAACATGAGCAAGGTTGGGTTTGTGGAAAGGCTGAAGCTCTCCAGAATGAAGTGCCACGATGAGACCTCCATTTGTTAAAACGGTTCACAAAAGTATCCATAAAAAGTATGTTCTACTTTTCAGAAACTGTACAGACAAGGTTTTGAGGCCACCATCAACAAAGGCTATTTCCTCCCTGTGGATGCAGTGTCTGTCAAGGCTGCCAAGGCCTCCAGGGACATCATCAGTGATGTAAGAGACTCATACTGAATACTGAATCAAATATCTGTTTGTATTTGATTGACTAGGGCTGTACCGCATACTTCGAAGCTTCGAAGCTTTATCCATAACATTGACATGTTATTATTATTTATATGTTACAAAAACATTGCGTGTAAAGATTCATGAACATGTTTTATTGAACAAAATATTCTGCTTTAGTCCTTATTTGTTGGCGTTGAGCCTTTCAAAATCAACATCTTTACTGCAGTCAAAACGGTTCACTCTCTTGCACGCACCTGTATTATTGGTGCGGTCTAGCAGCAATCTAACAGTACCATAAATTACATTTAAGCTATAAAACCACAATAACACAAAATCATATATTCCATTCAAAGCTGTATTTGAAGACCGCGATAGAAGCTTTGAATTTAAAAACATTACATTCGGTACAGCCCAATGATTGACACACTGGTATTACACATAATGTGAGGGTTGTTCTACTTGTAACTAAAACATTTTATGCTAATATCCTCAGTACAAGTACAAGGTGGGGTACCGTAAGCAGGTGGGCCACCACATCGGAGCCCTCAGCATCAAGGACGACCCTCTGATCATGCTGGCGTTGAACTCCGGCAAGATCGCCAGTGACGTCTTGTACAAGAAGGACTTCAACAAGTCCAAGACCAAGTTCAACCTGCCAGTGGACATGCTGAGTCTTGAGCTGGCCAAGAAGTGCCAGATCCAAGTCAACCACGCCAACTACATCACCCGCCTGCACAACTGGACCTGCCTGCCTGACTCCACTGATGTGGTCCAGGCCAGAAAAGCCTACAACCTGAATAGTGATGTGAGCCCTCCTTTTGACACATTCAACATGTCTCAACATGCCTTTTATCGACCGTGCTTAATGTGTTTAAATGCTTTTCCCAACAGGCTATATACAAAGCCGACTTGGACGAGATCGTGGGCGTAGGATGGGTCCCCATTGGTTCATTAGGTGTGTTGAAGGCCAAGAATGCTGGAAGAATTCTCAGCGACCATCTCTACAAGCTGAAACCAGACACACAGAAATTTACAACTGACATGACTTCTATGCCCATGGTCTTGGCCAAAGCGAACGCTGCAACCATCAACAAGGTAAAGAATATCACATCCCTCGTTTACGAATTTGGCACATTTGTTCCATCTTTTCCTGGTGTTTACAATTTGTGTTTTCTTTTTGTGTTTCTCACCACAGAAAAACTACACTGCTGCTTGGGAGGCTGACAAGGTTAAGAACCATGTGATCCCTGACTTACCTGAGATTCTGCTCTCTAAAGCTAATGCTTACAACATCAGCAAGGTACGTTTGGTCTGTTTTGGGTGTTACACATCCATGTCAGAAAATATCCGTGTTGTATTTGATTTTCATTTTTATAACTAAACTTTTTTTTCTTTTCACTTCCAGAAAATATACAGGGAAGGTGTTGAGGAGATGTTTAGGAAGGGCTACGACATTAAGACCGATGCCGTCTCTATTGTTGCTGCCAAACGTGGAAGAGAAATCATCAGTGATGTATGTAACATATTAAATTAATTCTCTCTGATAGTGACTTGTGCTTATTTGTGCCATATTCTGTTAATCATCACTTCATTCTTTCTCTCTACACAGTACAAATACAAGACGGGGTACCGTAAGCAGCTGGGCCACCACATTGGCGCTCGCTGCGTCCAGGACGACCCTCTGATCATGCTGGCTCTGAACTCGGCCAAGATCGCCAGTGACGCCCTGTACAAGAAGGACTTCAACCAGTCCAAGACCAAGTACAACCTGCCGGCAGACATGCTGACTCTGGAGCTCGCCAAGAGGTGCCAGATCCAAGTCAACGACTTCAACTACAGAACTCATCTGCACAACTGGACCTGCCTGCCTGACTCCACTGATGTGGTCCAGGCCAGAAAGGCTTACGACCTCCAGAGCGATGTGAGCAATACAAAATTGCTTTAGAATGTGTTTTGCTGAAAACTGCAAAGATTTTTTTTTCAAAAAGAGAACTCAATGTTTGTCCTCTTATTCTTGATTCTTAGGCTGTTTACAAGGCCGACATGCAATGGATGAGGGGAACAGGTTGGGTGCCAATCGGTTCAGTTGATGTGGAAAAAGCCAAGAAAGCATCCGCCATCCTGAGCGAGTTTAAGTACCGTCAGCCTCCCAGCCACTTCAAATTCACCGCCAAGACAACTGACATGCCATTTGTCCTGGCTCAGGCCAATGCCCACACCATGGACAAGGTAGTATTCAGTGTTATTTCAATGTATTTCATTTATTTATTTATTCTTCTTTATTATTTTTGCACCCCCCCTGCACACGGCATCTTTTGGAAGTCGGTTTGTGGTGCTGCTAATCAACAAAACACACATTTAATTGAACAGCAATTCTGTGTTGAACTCTCCAGGAGGAGAGCTCCTTTATGTTAACGCTAGCTGTTAGCTGTTAGCAACTAGTGGGCAAATCAGTCCTGCTTTGCTAAATAATCGAGCTAACAGCTAACGTCAACAGAGGTTGCATTGAGTTACATTATGATGCGTTCAAGCTCCATTCTGTAAAAATGAGTATTGGGTGAAGTTAAATTGTAATGTTTCCATGATGTGTTCAAATGTAATTTTGTACAATTAAAAATTGTAATAAATCCAATTGTTTGATGGAGACTGTTAGCTAGCTCTAAGCAGCTTATAATATATTGAAACTACTAATGCCAAGATTATTTTTAACTAAATGGGTTCGGTTTTGACAGATCATTTTATTGTATGCAATTTAAGCAATACAAATTAAAAAGGAAACCAATTAGTTTTTTGGTATATCTTTGTTTATTTACTATTATTGCTCCTTAATGAAGCAAAAGTATTTTTCATGATGGAATAATCAGTAGAATACTTAATAACTAAAATAATCGATAGCTGCAGCTCTAAACCAAATCTTTAGTATTTTGTTTCAGTTGTTTGACCCCAAAGAGGATAACTTGTTTTAGCTCTGTTTGCTTCATGATATTGTTCTATGACTCAGAAAAGTCACTTCTCACTTCTGTTTGCAGAAAGCGTACACTTCTGCCTGGGAGAAGGACAAGATCAGCATCCACGTCATGCCCGACACCCCCGAGATCGTCCTGGCCAAGCAGAACAAAATCAACACCAGTCTGGTAATGCAGGGCCTCGTCATGTAGCTGTATAACCAATAACCACGAATGATCATATCAGTAATTGTTAGCTTTATCTGAATCAGTTAAGAGTGCTAAAGTTTGAAGAATGAATATTGACATATAATTGTTGACCTTATATATATATATATATATATCAACACCCTAACTGTATCATTCCTTTTTCCTAGAAACAATATCGTGAAGGTTATATGGATACCATAAACAAAGGCTACTACCTTCCCAAAGATGCAATTTCTGTTAAATCAGCCAGGGCCTCCCGAGACATCGTCAGTGATGTAAGTCTGAACCTCTCGTTTTCATATTCGCTTCACACGCTGAATTCTTCTGCAGCATTTTCTATTTTTTTTTGTCAATAAAACTAATAAAAAATACTTCCATCCCAAAAACAATTCAGTACAAATACAAGGCCGGTTACCGCAAGCAATGTGGCCATCATATTGGTGCGCTCAGCGTCCAAGACGACCCTCTGATCATGTTGGCCGCTAACGCAGCCAGGATCTCCAGCGACAACATCTACAAGAAGGACTTCAACAAGACCAAGACCAAGTACAACCTGCCAGGCGACATGCTGGCGATTGAACTGGCCAAGAAGTGCCAGCATCAAGTGAACGACTTCAACTACAGAACTCACTTACACCAGTGGACCTGCCTGCCAGACTCCACGGATGTGGTTCAGGCTAGAAAGGCCTACGACCTACAAAGCGATGTGAGTACATGGACAGCTGGAGAGGATTGGTTTGGAGTGTGTTTTTAGCTCTTATCGTATGTTTAAAACCGTCAGCAAGTCTTTCTATTCTATTACAGCCGACGTTTTACAGCAACATCCTTAACAATATGTGTTTGCTTGTTGTCAACAGAAGTGTTGTTTTGCTCCAGACATCCAGATAGATAGATAGATAGATACTTTATTCATCCCGCAAGGGGAAATTAGTTTGTTACAGCAGCAAAAAATATACTTAAATCCAGACGAGTTATCAAGCTTTAATCATTGAATTAAACATGTCTGGTTGTTTTAGGTTCGGTTGTCAGAATCGACTCAAGTTCTACAGAATTCAGACAGAATCACGAGCGTTTTAGAGCAACAGGTGCTTCAGTTTAACCAGAGACCGTGTTAACTGGTGACTGAAAGTCAACAGTATTTGTCGGGGTTTGAACTGCTTTCTGTTTTCCAGGCCGTGTATAAAGCCGACATGGAGTGGCTGAGGGGATGCGGCTGGTCACCGCATGACTCCGTGGACGTCGTCAAAGCTAGAAACGCTCAGGCCATCATCAACGAGAGGCTCTACCGCCAGCCCCCGAGCTCTGTGAAGTTCACCAGCGTGGTCGACCTCCCGGCGATCGTCTTGTCCAAGCAGAACGCTCACAACATCAGTGATGTGAGTAATAACGCATTTAAAACTGTATATTGTTGCACAAATATCTTTATTAATGAGAAGTTAATGTTACTTTTTTTGTATCTTTCTAACAGAGGAAGTATAGAGAAGTCTGGGATAAAGACAAGCTCTCTTTCCGCCTGCCAGTTGACACCCCCGCCGCTGTGCTGTCCAAAGCCAACGCTATCAGCATCAGCAACGTAAGTTTGCATAATTACTGCATGAGTTCTGCAGGTGCTGAAACTCGTAAAACTTTACATACATATCTTGAAACTATATACGTATCAGTGCATGATCCCTATGATTTTCATCTGCTGATGATGCACTATGTATTTCAGTGTTTTTGATCATATTTTCTTTGCTGTGTGCAGAAACTGTACACACAGGCATGGAATGACCAGAAGGCCAAGGGCTACCACATCAAGCAGGATGCCATCGCCGTGCTGAAGGCTAGAGCTTCCAGAGATATCATCAGTGACGTAAGAAGAGAACTCTGGATGAGGTTGAAATACAGATTCATAAATGAGACACTTTCTTCATTGAGTCTTTCATCTCTTTTTAGTACAAGTACCACGCGAGTTACCGTAAGCAGGTGGGCCACCACATCGGCGCTCGCTGCGTCCAGGACGACCCTCTGATCATGCTGGCTATGAACTCGGCCAAGATCGCCAGTGACGCCCTGTACAAGAAGGACTTCAACAAGTCCAAGACCAAGTTCAACCTGCCGGCAGACATGCTGACTCTGGAGCTCGCCAAGAAGTGCCAGATCCAAGTCAACGACTTCAACTACAGAACTCTTCTGCACAACTGGACCTGTCTGCCGGACTCCAACGATGTGGTCCAGGCCAGAAAGGCCTACGATCTGCAGAGCGATGTAGGTTCACGTGGATATTCAAATATTTATTGGATCTTTTTAACGATATGTAAACTCCTATTTCAGCCCATGAAACGCTCACATTGTGATACTTTTCTGTGTATATACGTCTCTTACTGTTGTGGAACTGTTTTGTGTCCTCAGGCTGTGTACAAAGCTGATTTGGAGTGGCTACGTGGATGTGGATGGGTGCCACATCAGTCTGTGGATGTTATGAAGGTGAAGCATGCACAGAAGGTCCTCGCTGAGGTAAGTACGACTACAATTTGACTTTTTTATTACTCGTGAAATCTCAGACATTTATATACATTTGTAAAAAAACAACACATATATCTATAGATTTTACAAAAGACAAAAACACACTTGTGTATCTTTTATTGAATTATCTGAATTATTGTTCTTATGTATCTTTCTTGCTTCTTTACAGAGAGGCTACCGTGTCAAGTTGGATGCTCAGAAATTCACAGTTCCAACTGACAGAGTCGACTTGGTTTGTGCTAAGAATGCTGCCAGTGTCCTCAACGAGGTGAGGATGACAACGTATACAGTTGGCCTAAATGGCAGCATTTCATTTTTCTCTGTGGAGAAAACTAAATGAAATTGTTATTTTTAAAGTTTGGCTTATTTTTAAGATATAAACAAAGACCTGAACACCAGATAATGTTTCCTAAACGGCCTCGTTATCCGTTAGAAAAGAACGCAGATAAAACAACCAAATAGCAGTAACAGAACAATGGCCAAGAATTTGTCCAAAAAAGGCCTGTTCAGTTTGTATGATTGTTAAAATAAAACACAATACAGAGAATTATATTAAAAGTTCCTAAAAAATAAGAAAATAATCTGTTCAAACTTCATCTAAATTGTCTGTTTTACACAAATTTCCTGCAGTTATACTTTCACTATTCGGGTTAATTATACAGTTCATCAGCTGTTCTTTACTGTTATAGATGTGCATCAAGTGTAATATGAGATATCCATGAAATATGTCACTTAGTCAGATTACTAAATGATAGAAAAGGGGACCATTAGATAATGCCTCGTTTGCATATTTAAACATTTTATTTCAGAAAACTTGTAATACAAAAAATAATTGTCTTGATTTCATGGTGATCTCTATTAGATAAAATGTTTACCCTACCTTACCTTACCCTCACACAATAGTGACATGACAAATTTGTAGTTTTTTTTTCTGGTAACTGAATTGTGATTTATCGCTCTGCTCAGGCTAAATATCGTGAGGCCTGGCACAAGGACAAGACCAAGTACACGGTCATAGACAGCCCAACTCTCGCCACAGCCAGAGAGGTGGCGAAGAACGTTCACCCGGTAAGACCAACTCCTCAGCAAGTCAGCAATACTTTGTCCTGTACCAAATAAGCATGACATCATTATTAACCCGAATAACTACTTCCATCGGTTGCAGAAACTGTACACCAAAGCTTGGGATGCGGTCAAGGCCACGGGATACTTCATGCCTGGAGATGCTGTTCCAATCAAGCAGTGCATCCAAACGAGTAAAGTTCAGAGTCAAGTGAGTATTTGGGACAAAGTTGTGTTTTTCATAATAACGTTTATTCGAATTGTGGATCTGAATTTATGATTTATGTCCGTCCTGTAGCATAAGTACCTCGCGAGTTACCGTAAGCAGCTGGGCCACCACATCGGCGCTCGCTGCGTCCAGGACGACCCTCTGATCATGCTGGCTCTGAACTCGGCCAAGATCGCCAGCGACGCCCTGTACAAGAAGGACTTCAACCAGTCCAAGACCAAGTACAACCTGCCGGCAGACATGCTGACTCTGGAGCTCGCCAAGAGGTGCCAGATCCAAGTCAACGACTTCAACTACAGAACCCGCCTGCACAACTGGACCTGCATGCCGGACCAGACCGATGTCATGCAGGCCCGCAAAGCCTACGATCTTCAAAGCAATGTGAGTGCTCATCACGGGACTCCTCTATCATACATTTTAATGTCATTTTCCAGAAAAAAAGTCTACTTTGTGATCTTTAGATTAGGACCAAAATGTTTCTCCTGCATAGAGAGAAAGTTGTCTGTAAACAAATGTATTATCTCATAAAAAATAACTACAGTGCAGAACTTTATGTGAAGTACAACTGCAACAAAAGACAAAGATATGTGCACAGTTAGAACGTTACCGTTCAGCCCCAGTAACCGTCCTCAGAGGAGGACAGACCTTGTTTATTGTGTGAGCGAGGTGCACTTTTTGTTTTGCTGTCCTATCAAGAAAGGAACCTTCCTTGTAGCAGATTTTATTTTCCAAGCCTGGAAGAGAGAGCAGAGAAATGAGTTTAAGACCGAGCGGTGAGATAACGTGAAACTGAATGAAATGTTTGACCACTTTTTGGACATTTTGGACATCTTTGGTGTTTTATAAACCCATGAGGGTTGGCCACGTTATGTGCATAACATGAAAACAAATCAATCAATCATACAATGACCTGTATCTGAACGTCTTGCTTCCTGTCTTCAGAATGTGTATAAGGCTGATATGGAATGGCTCCGTGGCTGCGGCTGGGTGGCAGCTGAGTCTGTTGATCACGTCAAGGTCAGAAATGCCCAGGAGATTATGAACGAGGTGGGTGAACTGCATTGCATTCGGTCTTTTAGCACCTTTTTCCCCCTTTTTCGTGCCAGTTGGTTGTGGTCTCACCTCAATGCTGCATGTTTTACATTGCAGAGGCACTACAAGAAGAATGCCAAGGACTGCTTTGCAAAATTCACCCTGATCGTGGACCGTCCTGAGCTCATCTTGGCGAGGATAAACGATGCAAACCTCAGTGATGTATGTAAAGAAAAAAATCTAACTTAAACTTCTTGATTTCAAGTAGCTTGGTAATAAACAAAAATCTGTTGTTTTTGCTTCCTGCTACAGCTGAAGTACAAAGAGACCTTCAATGCAGAAAAGGGTCATTATATTGGTTCAGAAGACACTCCTCAACTGGCGCACAGCAGGGAGGTGTCCAAGAACATCAGTGAGGTAATGCAAAGTATTTATTATTGCATTCATCTTTATGATGTCATATATTAGTCTTGTTTTACACTTTGTGCTTGTGTGATTTCAGAAACTCTACAAAAAGCAATGGGACGAGTCTAAAGCATCAGGCTACAAGCTGGACCATGAATACATCCCACTTCTCAGCGGCAAGAAGGGCAGAGAGATCATCAGTGATGTACGTGTCTTCTTCATGGGCGTCATTGCCGATAATAAGGAATCATGTTTTTCTTCTTGTGGAATGTAAATAACAGTTGAGACTTTTCTCATTCTGGATGCTACCAGGTCAAGTACAAGGATTCCCATGAGAAGGCCAAGGGTCACTACATGGCTGAGACGCTGGTGGACTTCCCAGAGGTGATGCGCTGTGGCGCCCAGGAGAAGAACAAGGGACTGGTAAGATATCCAAAATACTTTTTGTATTGATCTTATACAATAGACTGTATAGAAGAAGTGGACGTAGCCACCGGGGCGTCACCTATTGGTTTGCTGACTACCGTTTTGAAGTCAAGAGTTCTGCATTTTGGCCGTCGCCATCTTGTTTTTATTGGGAGCTAGAGGTGACTATATTTGTACGAGAGGGTGGAGCTTGGAAGAAGCAAGTACCATTAGCATAGAGAATACTAAGTTACCAGCTAGCGCGGAAAGCTTGTTAGCAAGGTGCTTCTATAATTCATCTTAACTGGGATATTAATTGTGATGCTAACAGTGGCTAGCAGAAAACATACTTTAAACAAAATCTACTTACTGGAAAAAACAAGCAGCCGCCTCCTAGGAATGTCTTTTAGTACAACTGAACAGTGAACGACGCTCTGGTAGAGACCTGTCAATCACCGTGTAGCCCCGCCCCTAAAGCATCCCCTGCTTTATGGTCTGTTTGACTCTAAATGGACCATAATGTACTAAATGAACATCATGCTGTATTGAAGAAGACTTGAAACTAGAGATTGAGACCATAAACTCATGTTTACAATGTTTACTGAGGTAATAAATCAAGAGAGAAGTAGAGTCATTTTCTCATAGACTTCTATAGGACCAGAGGAGTCGCCCCCTGGTGGACACTAGAGAGAATGCAGCTTTAACACATGAAGCTTTGACTTCACTTTACAGAACTGGAAGTTGCTTCTTGTTCCATGTTGGTAGGGACATGTCCATAGACCTTGTAGACACTTGACCAGAGATTATTTACATTTGTTCTAAAATAAAATTGTAGGTCAATTTGTGTCACATTGGTAATGTCAATAACTTCCCATGGTCTGAATGTCTTCACAGAGGATCTACCAGAAGGACTACCACCACAGCAAGACCAAGACCCACCTCCCACCAGACATCATCGCCAACAAGGTTGCTAAGCGCTGCCAGGACATGCTGAGCGACGTCCTCTACCGCACCTACCTGCACCAGTGGACATGCCACCCTGACCAGGTGGACGCCATCCGTGCCCGCAAGAACCACGAGATCCTCAGTGATGTAGGTTCTTCTTCAAAGCTCATCTGCTGCTTGCTATGTGATTTGACTCGTTTGGACAAACTCACCAAAGTCTATATATATATATGATATGTGGTTGGTATTTGATGAAAGCTCTCTCATTTAAAGTTACTTTGAGGAACCTTTACTTGGTTATAAAACAGTCTCAGAGAGACCATCAGAGAGAAGATGGTCTATTTCTATAGAGTTATTCTTAATGCTCGTCATCGGAGCCACCGGGTCGGATTCTGGTGAAACCAGATGAACTCATGCTGGTTCACCAGAACCTCCTTCAGCTCAGACTGTCAGACCCTGCTGCAGTAACATGAGAGGTCTTCTAAAGGGAGTCTGGTGCTCAGAGACACTACCACTGTAGTCCACAGGGACCAACAGAACCAAGAGAAATGAAACTTCCTTGTAGTAACTTTAGGATCTTTAGAAATTGAGAGCTATTGTAAGAGCAGCTATTTTGCAGCCCGAAATCTTGGAGGTGTTCTCATGAAGTGAGACTTTTATTTGTTTTGACAAGCAGCTTGTATCCAGAAATCCCAATTCAGATGTTCTCTCCATTATTGAACGTGTCATTTTGCTGTTGCCATTCAACAGGTGATCTACAAGGAGGACCTGAACTGGATGAAGGGGAGCGGTTGCTATGCCTGGGACACGCCAGAGATCGTCCGCGCCAAGAAGTCCTACGAGCAGCAGAGCGAAGTGAGTAACAGCGTGGAAGATCCGTCACAAATGTTATTCATAGTCATGTGATTAACTTTAATTCTATATTTACCCGTGTCACGTTTTCCCTTTCAGCTTAATTACAGACATGAGGCCAAGAAAGAATTCAACAATTACTCCATCGTGACGGACACCCCGGCTTACGTGACCGCTGTCCTGGGTCACACCTGGGCCAGTGATGTGAGTGAGCTGGACTTTTAAAAACACAAACATAACGTTTGAGTTTAAAATGCCTGATTGAGTGCGTTAATTCAACACTTTGTCATCGACAGCTCAACTACAGGGAGGCTTATCATAAGGAGAAGCACTTGTACACCACCATTCTGGATACGCACGACTACGCCAGATGCCACAACTTCAAGCACTTCTTCAGCAAAGTAAGATAAAGATCGCGGTTAAAGCTTTGTAAACGGCGGCGTCACGTGCAATGACCTAATGCTTTTTGGGGTCTTCTGTCAACAGAAAGAGTACAGCGCCGCCTGGGACAAAATCAAAGCCAAGAGCTACCAGATCCCACACGACTCACACGCCATGCAGCACGCCAAGCAGCAGAAGATCATTCTCAGCGGCGTGAGTTTAACTTCTGTTCATTCCACCTCATGTTAATACTGCGCTTTGATGGTCACACAATATGAAACCCGTGGCCCCTGTTTTTCTTTTTTTTAGGTGAAGTACAAGGAGGATTACGAGAAGTTCAAATCCCTCTACAGTCTGCCCAAGTCTCTGGAGGACGATCCCGCCACCGCTCGCTGCGTCAAAGCTGGAAAGCTGGTCCTGGACGTAAGTAGAATCCGTCGAGCCGTTTCATCTGCATTTTCTTTCAACGAGGAGGGATACAGGAGAATAAAGCCGGGGTTGTCCATCTTTACAGCGTCTCTACAAGGAGAGCTACGAGAAGACCAAGGCCAAGAACCATATCCCACCAGACATGCTGGAGATCCTGTCTGCCCGCAAAACCCAGTCCAGCGTCAGCGAGGTCAACTACCGCAAGATCCCGCATCACTGGATTTGCCAACCTGAAATGCCGGAGTACACCCAGGCACGCAAAGTCAACGAGCAGCTCAGCGACGTGAGTAACTACTCTCCATATTCTCACTGCATCAGTAGCTGAAGGTCGGTCTAAGGCAGTTTATAGCACTGTTAAAGCATCTTATACAATGCAAGATATTATTATAACATAGCAACTTTATCGTTATTAAGTGACCAGCCGCCTTCTTATTTACTACATCAAAAAATACATCAAAAATTCAAGCGAGATGAGTGAATTCACAAAAGGATTGCACATCTTTTGCAGCAGCTAAACCTGCACGAATAAGAGAAAAACAAACGTGTGATTCTCAAAGCACCTCAAAGAGTGAAATGCACTTTTAACTGTGGTGCCAAGAGAAGAGTTAATCGATGCTTCTGTACTTTTTGACTGTGTGTACCGTATGAAAAAGGGTTTTTCAGTACAAGCACACAAAGTAACCTACGGTGTGTGTTTTCTCGTGTTCTCTCCACAGATCTTCTACAAGGACGACCTGAACTGGCTGAAGGGAATCGGCTGCTACGCCTGGGACACGCCGCAGATCCTCCGCGTCAAGCGTGCTGGTGATCTTCAGAGCGAGGTCAGCGCTCAGGACACGTTCTCTCCACTTCACATCCTCCCTCAGTTGTTTTACAACTGTCTTCCTCTTGAGGAAGGCCTCAATGAATCCTCCGTAGACTTTTTAAAATTCTAGTGTTTATTGTGTTTTTGTTCCAGAACAAGTACAGAGCCAAAGCTATCGAGTCCTTCAAGGAGTACTCGGTGGTGACGGACACTCCGGTGTACGAGACGTCCAAGCAGAACTCTCAGAACCTGAGTGACGTAAGTGAAATCTTCTTAAAAATGTTTACTTACTACAAAAATATCTATCTCAATAACAAAAGAAGAATCACGACTGTACATCTCATCGTTTTGTTCTTCTGTTTTGTTTTTCCAGCTGCACTACCGCTACGATTACAACGCCAACATCAAGGGAACCAACACGGCTCCGGCTGTGACCGTCGACACAGAGAGGGCTCGCATGGCCAACTACATCCAGAGTGATGTAAGAACAACAGATACTGTAATCTGTTCATTACTATCAATGAACCTTCCTGATCACATCACCTGATATTAACTCGAAGAGCTAAACCAGCCATTTATAAGAGATTTACGTTTTATAAATCACAACTCTGATTTATGAATGTGTTATTGAATACATAAACACATGTTAAATACTTGAGGCTATCTCTTTTCATTTCCTTTTTCAAATAAGAGACGATGGAAAAACCCAAATAAAATCCCCTGTGGGTCCTGGACCAGCACTGAAACAACCTTTCAATGGGTTGCTTTTCAAACACCCTTTGACTCTCTAACGTCCTGTCTCACCTTGTCGTCTTGTCTTCTCTCAGAACTGGTACAAGGAGGCCAACAAGAACCTGATGCCCACCGGTTACACGCTCCCCCACGACACCCCTCTCATCAAGCAGGCTAAGAAGAACAGCATCGTCACCAGCTGTGTAAGTACAGTCCACAATCATCCAAAGAACGTGTTTGCTAATGGAGTTTCTTTCTTTTTATTATCTTACTGAATCATATTTTGCTTTATTTGTGCAGGTGAAGTACAAGGAAGCCTACGAGATGATGAAAGCGAAGGCCTACACTCTTCACCCAGAGGGCGTGAACTTCGTCAACTCAAGGAAGGCCAACAAGATCAACAACAACGTAAGATGAGACACAGATTCTCTTTAACTGGATAAGACTAGTGGTGTAACAGATCGTAGTGGATCCGTACTGACCCCCTCAGATTAATGACACAGTTTAACATTAACCATCACAGTGTAAATAAAGTTTTACTGACTATCGTTCTCCTCCAATTTTCAGTAAAATATGTGATCAGGACATCATGGATGTTTTCACATGAATATAATATAGATATTAGAGATGAATTATGAGCTGTTTAACTTCCTAACATGAGCTCTAAGCTCATTATAATACATCATTAAAAATAATGACTAGATTTATTTTAACGAATAAAAATACAATTTGAATGTTGTCTTTTTATGAAGAAAAAAACATAACATTTAGTATTTTTGATGGTTTACTGACTTCAGAGCGGTTAAAATGATTTTTATAAAAATATTTAAAAAAAATATAAAATATTCTGGATCCTTGTAGACCAGCTGCTATAATCAAACAACAAAGAGATCTGTATCTGTTAATATGGATAAATAATGATCATCAATTAGTATCAGCGGCAAAAACACTTGATCAGAGATCTAAAAGTTCTATTTAATCCTTTTTTTCTTTTGTGCTGATCCGAACCGTGAGTTTTATGATCTGTTGCACCTAGATATAAAACACTGTCATGTGTTGCCTTCTGTCCTCCACAGCGTCTGTATCGGGAGGAATACCACAAGCAGAAGGACAAGATCCACACGACCTACGACACTCCGGATATCAGACAAGTCAAGATGAACCAGAAGCACATCAGCGACGTAGGGAACCGTTTCCACACAACTCAAGTCATCCGTGCACCTGATTTTTATTCACGATGAGTGGTATCTTCTCATCATTCTGCCTTTTTGTTCCCGTCTCATTTCCAGTTGTGCTACAGAGAGAAATACTACAACACCAGAGGCCAGCTGATCAATTTGCCCATGACGCCCCAGCTGCTGCACTGCTACAACGTCAACCAGATCACCAGCGAGGTGTGACGACAAGACACATGACACACGGAGGTAACTTTAAAACTTTAGTTAGAAAATGTTGGTTGAAATAATTTTTGTTTGTTTTGTTGTAGCTGAAATACAAAGAGGATCTGACGTGGCTGAGAGGAGTCGGCTGCTTCTTGTACGACACCCCAGTGATGACCACCATCCGCAACATCACCAAGCAAAGGGTACGTGTTTCAATATTCAAAGAGGATAGTGCAACAACTGGAGGCATCAGTAGAGACGTAATAAATAAGTAAAATATTATCAAAGTGAATGTTTGAGTTTACTTCATTGCACATATGAAATCCTGTGTTTTATAGATGACCTACCCGGTGGAGGCGAAGAAGAACCTCGCCAACTTCTCCGTGGTCCTCGACACGCCAGAGTACAAACGAGTGACCGAGCTGAAGACCCACATGAGCGGCGTGAGTCGTTTATGGCATTATAGTCAGATTTCAGTCCTGGTTGATTTATCGTTTTATTGGTGGAAACAGCAAAATGGGGTTTAATTCATTCAGGTCCCAGATTTACTGGGTTGTTGTTTTATTTGTACATGTTTAATATCATTTTAGTCTGATGATTTAGTTTTATCTTATTTATTTTCAGTCAATGGTTTCAAATTGGGAGCAATTCAATTTAGTGCAGAGCATGTGATTTACATTTAGTTTAGAGCGTATGATTTACATTTAGTTCAGAGCGTATGATTTACATTTAGTTCAGAGCGTATGATTTACATTTAGTTCAGAGCGTATGATTTACATTTAGTTTAGAGCGTATGATTTACATTTAGTTTAGAGTGTATGATTTACATTTAGTTTAGAGCATATGATTTACATTTAGTTCAGAGCGTATGATTTACATTTAGTTCAGAGCGTATGATTTACATTTAGTTCAGAGCGTATGATTTACATTTAGTTTAGAGCATATGATTTACATTTAGTTCAGAGCGTATGATTTACATTTAGTTTAGAGCGTATGATTTACATTTAGTTTAGAGCGTATGATTTACATTTAGTTCAGAGCGTATGATTTACATTTAGTTTAGAGCGTATGATTTACATTTAGTTTAGAGCGTATGATTTACATTTAGTTTAGAGCGTATGATTTACATTTAGTTTAGAGCGTATGATTTACATTTAGTTTAGAGCGTATGATTTACATTTAGTTTAGAGCGTATGATTTACATTTAGTTTAGAGCGTATGATTTACATTTAGTTTAGAGCGTATGATTTACATTTAGTTTAGAGCGTATGATTTACATTTAGTTTAGAGCGTATGATTTACATTTAGTTTAGAGCGTATGATTTACATTTAGTTTAGAGCGTATGATTTACATTTAGTTTAGAGCGTATGATTTACATTTAGTTTAGAGCGTATGATTTACATTTAGTTTAGAGCGTATGATTTACATTTAGTTTAGAGCGTATGATTTACATTTAGTTTAGAGCGTATGATTTACATTTAGTTTAGAGCGTATGATTTACATTTAGTTTAGAGCGTATGATTTACATTTAGTTTAGAGCGTATGATTTACATTTAGTTCAGAGCGTATGATTTACATTTAGTTTAGAGCGTATGATTTACATTTAGTTTAGAGCGTATGATTTACATTTAGTTTAGAGCGTATGATTTACATTTAGTTCAGAGCGTATGATTTACATTTAGTTTAGAGCGTATGATTTACATTTAGTTTAGAGCGTATGATTTACATTTAGTTTAGAGCATATGATTTACATTTAGTTTAGAGCGTATGATTTACATTTAGTTTAGAGCGTATGATTTACATTTAGTTTAGAGCATATGATTTACATTTAGTTTAGAGCGTATGATTTACATTTAGTTTAGAGCGTATGATTTACATTTAGTTTAGAGCGTATGATTTACATTTAGTTTAGAGCGTATGATTTACATTTAGTTTAGAGCATATGATTTACATTTAGTTTAGAGCGTATGATTTTCATTTAGTTTCAGTTAGAGGTCGATGTCGAGCTCACCGACAAACACGTTGCATTATTATCATAATAAAAGTCAGCTAAATGCTTTTAATGTGAAGCTGCATCAGTAGATACTGTTTTTTTTTTTCTCAGTTCATAATACTGCAAATATATAAATACTTTTATCACCCTTGTGTTACCTCATTGTGCGATAGATTGTGACTTAAAAGACATTAATGTAGATTAAAACTTCCAGATTATTGGTTCAGGTCTCGGTTAAATATCCGGCATCACGTCCAGAGGTTTGTGTTCTGTTTGTCAGAAATCCAACATGGCGACACATCTGAGACTTTTCTTTCTGCTCCTCTATTTGCAGATGATCTACAAAGCCCAGAGCAAGGAGGACATGGCGAAGGTCTCCAACACTGTGGACTCTGTGGACATCTTGAGAGCCAAATGGGCCCAGCAGCTGACTAACAACGCAAGTTCTAAATCCCCCGTCACTCACTGGGTGTATCGATGTATTTTTCTTTTGCTGATAGTCTAATGAGTATCTGTTTCTCTACAGTTCCAGTACACCAATGTGGCCAATAAGGAGAGATCTCACTTCACTCAAGAGATTGAAACTCCAAACATGGGCCATGCCAGAAAAATGAAAGTGATCTGCAGTGATGTGAGTCTTTTCCTCGTTTCTTCCCATCGTACCTTCATCACCTGTAGAATTAAAGTATATATTAACAATGTCAGTGATTATGTAACAAGTACGATTAAACTCTCCTCTTAATTCTTCCCGTAGAACAAATACAAAAACCAGTATGAGAAGATGAAGCACAGGTACACCGCCATCGCTGACACTCCTCTCCTGATCCGGGCCAAGAAAGCCTACCTCCAGTCCAGTGATGTGAGTTCCTCATTGGCGAAACAATAACATTCAGAGCACTTCATAATTAATAAACCTTCCCTTTAGCAGTAAACCTGTGTGTGAGTGTGAAGATTTAAAATGACACTTTCAACTAAAACCACAAAATACTAGAAATACAAATCAGTGAAGATACACACTTCACCTCGAGGGAATCTGAGTTAAAGACAAGTTTAAAGAGATTGAGAGAATCTGGCACATTTAATTGGTTATACCTGTTTATAGGT
Source organism: Leptoclinus maculatus (assembly GCA_032191485.1). Taxonomy (NCBI): domain Eukaryota; kingdom Metazoa; phylum Chordata; class Actinopteri; order Perciformes; family Stichaeidae; genus Leptoclinus; species Leptoclinus maculatus. Next base: position 116,662 of record JAVDOI010000109.1, on the reverse strand, counting down.
TATTATTATTACTATTGTTGTTGTTATGTTTTTAATTAATTAATTAACTATGAGTATTATTGATTTCATTTATTTATTTTGAATGTTATTTTATGTTTAATTTTATTAGTTTTTCTGAGTGTGTGTCTTTAAAAAAAGCATGTCAATACCAAGTTTTATGATCTTTGAAAATAGCTAAGTAGGAGTTCACATACAAGGCATTTGCTTTGGTGTACTGGTGCATAACATAAACAGAGAGAAATACAACAAAAATATAAATAAAAACACCATAAAAGTGTTTACAATATGTCTGAATTAAAACTGCTTGTGGATGATGTATTTGTGTGTTTGTGTTTGATCTGCAGCTGCGCTACAAAGAGACCTTTGAGCTCGCTAAGGGTCACTACCACACGGTGAAGGACGCTCTGAACATCACCTACCACCGCAGGGTCACCGATGACATCAGCGAGGTCAGCAGTGGACACCAGTTGATTCATTATTATATTCATTCATTCATCTGATATTTAGACAATGTTAGGGAGACATTTAAGATCAGCTTTCAGCTTTCTTCCTGGTTTTTTTGTTCCTCTTCTTCAGGTGAAATACAGAGAAAAGTACATAAACTCTCTGGGAACGTGGAAGTCCATCCCCGACCGTCCCGAGTTCTTTTTCAACAGAATTGCCAACGAGAACGCCAGCAACGTGAGTTATGAGCCCAGTGTTGAAATGTTTACTCCCACAGTAGATAAAATGGCAAATCGGGTCTTTGATATTTGAATAAAAACCTTGTTTTTAATGTTCCTCTGTAGGTGAAGTACAAGGAGGACCTGGAGTGGCTGAAGGGTATCGGCTGCTACGTGTGGGACACGCCTGAGCTGGTTCGGTCTGAGAAGAACAAGACGCTGTACAGTGAGGTGAGGGGTCCATTCAGTTCATCATTCATCTTCTCCAACAATGTGATGAAATGTGGCAAATATGCTTTTATTTCATATCATAGAAAATACTTCTTGTGATGTCTTAAAGTTATTAAGTGGCAATAAAGATGTGTCTGTTATGTTATTCACATGTTGGTTTCAGCATCATTATTAAACCATAATTATTTCTATAACGCCCAAAAAAGCTTAAAGACTAAACTTGCTTTAGTTAAATCATTATTTTATTACACTTATTACAGCCTTCCAGTTCTTATTAAATGTATGTTCACCTTTCCATAACAAAGATGCTCCTGGTTTTTAAATGTTTACATTAAGCCAATTTCCAAATTCCAGAAAATCTGCGAGCGGTCAGCCTCCACATTGTTTTCATGTTCAAACATCTTATGAAGCATAAACAATGCTGGTGCTGCCTTCCTTATGATTATGAACATGTGGAGCGATGAAGAGTTAGAGAAGCCACCTTTTCATTGTCCTACATGAAGGGACCTTTAACGGAGCCGTGTGTTCCTCTGCGTGGTCCTAATGACGTTTCACTTCCTGCTGACAGAGACTCTACAGAGCCTCCTTTGAGAAGAACAGAGGCAACTTCAAGTACACCTGCGACACGCCGTTCTTCCAGGCTGCCAAGTATGCCTCCACCCTCATCGACAATGTGAGTCCCCTCCGTCTTATAACATGGTTATAATTACTTTGTTGTAGTTCATTTGTAAAGTAGATATTTTAATCCCACTTCTCTGTTTCTGTGCATCTCTATTGGACTCTCAGCTTGGAGGTAAAAGATTGTGAATTCATAGTATTATTATTATGTTTATTGACTGAAATGTTTGTTATAAGTAACCATAATACCAAGTGTATAAATGTGTCTAATGTTCTTTATATCAACTTGTTTCAGCGGTGGAGGAAGTACTCAGATCCTAGTATTCTCCTTTCAAAATGTAATGTTGTGATAGAATGTTTTAATATTTAGTTTCTATCACTACAAATAGACTTAATGGAAGACCAGTTGTGGAGCCAACATGAGATACTTTGTATACTACGGTAGATAAGAAGTATACGTTGGTACTGCATCAAAGTATCGATACGTGTAGATGTAGTAAAGGGAACAATATGTAGCAGAGTAGAAATATGAAGTAGCAGAAAATGTAACGACTCAGGTAAATGTGCTTTACTCCACCACGAGAAAGCCTCCTCACATGAAAACGTGCACATTGTTTTGTGGACGTTTGTCTTTAACTACCTTCTGACGTTCTGAGCAGAGATCCTACAAAGCTATTTATGAGCAATCCAAGGATAAGTTCACCATAACTACAGACGATCCTAGATACGTCCTGGCCAGAGCGAACAACAAGATGAGCCAGGTAACCGTCACTTCCTCGCTGCGTACCAACCCGGCCCGCCTCCTCCGCTGCAAGTCCGGTCCTGCAGACCTCCAGCACCGGTGCATGAGGTCGCCGCATGATAGAGCTTCCAACGCCACACGTCTCTTTTCTTTTAGGTCGCCACTCAAAGAGCAGCTGGGCGGCTTTGTTGAGTGAGCAGGACTCTCCTTTATCTGTGCCATCGGAGAGAGACGCATTAATCCAAATCTGAAGCTTAAACACAGATTGTGTTGTTATGATGCCAACTGGTACGAGGATCCTTTTGTCCTTTGGTTTCATTGTTCTTCTCTCGCACCAAACTGACTTCCAACAATTGATAATTAGGAGTTTTACATATTTTCCTCACAAAAATAAACCAACATGAACAGAGATTTATATTTAATGTTTTCAAGACACATCTGGCGGGCCAAATAGAACCGAGTATTCACTCATTCATTCATTCATCAAGCTTATGAATACATAAAGATTTCTCTCCCTCTGAAGGCACAGATGAGGACAAACAGCTCCTCCGTCACACTTGGATCTCCGGAGCTCTTCTCCAGTCCTCCCAGTGTTACTGCTGTTATTCCATGTGTCCTCAACTTTGGCATGCTTTCTGTGTGTGTGTGTGTGTGTGAACAGGTAAGGTATAAATCCAGAGCAAAGGATCTGCTAAAGAGCGGTTGCAATGAGCTTCAGCGCCCTGACATCCTCACAGCCCTTTACCAGTCCACTCAGAGCAGTAAGGTAAACGCACAGAGCAGTGTGTCACCAGGTCACCTTGTTCCTCTAATCATCCTGTAGAAACTACTTCCCTCCATTCAAACCACGTTAACTTCCACACATTCCATCACTCTCTTCATGCTGTAATCCGTCCATCGCCTGTCCTCTCCTCTTCATGGCTCATTGATTATCTTTTTTTATAGTTTTTAAAAGAAGCTGAACACAACTCACAATGAGCAGGAGTCTCAACTTTACAAACACTTTGCAAGAGAAAATGGAACTAAATGCACCAGCAGGCTGACGTCTTTACATGTACAGGAGCAGGTTCAGCTGTGGTCACTGCTAGTGCTGTTAGGGAGAACACAGTCCAGTCCAGAGGGGTCCACCGGGACCCAGACCGCTTCTCATATCGGGATGAATCCCTCGAATATTCTCAGTTCCTCCTTCTACCAATCGTCCAGCGCAGAGATGTCCAGAGTTTAAGGAAAGTGTTTATAATTCATAGTATTCCTCCCAATAGAGCGTCGCAGTTGTTCTTTACATTGTCAGACTTTAGCTGCCACAATACTCTGAGGAGGTGAAGGCTGCGAGTCAAACACTTCTCTGAGTCACATTTGGTCTTTATTGACCTCAGAGTCAGTGAGCTGTTCCCCGTGAGCTCCGTGGACTCTGCAGACTGTGACGACTGAATAGTGGTAACACGTGTCCTCGTCTTCATCTCGTTCACCTCGATGTCTCTGCATGTTTCATGAAGCATGTTTTCATAAACCTGTGCACGTCACCTCTCCACCATCAAACATACTGTATTATTTGAATCTTATTCTGCTGGAGAACTATCCAAGAAAAACAAAAGAATCTTAGTTTCATTATGTAATAACACAAACCTCTGAGGACAGGATTTAAAATGTGACTTCTTGTCCGTCACTGTCTCATCAACGTCTCTTTTACCTTTTTCATGGATAGTTAGTTCTCTTTACTTTAGCTCCGTAGATTTGAAACACGTTGTCAGAATACACATACCGTTCATAACAAGTCACCGATTACAGCGGTGAAGCGATGTTCTGAGCGTCACTAACTTTGTGGTGTTTGCACGTGGTCCTCCATCAGTGGAGGTACAGGGAGCAGTACGAACGGGCCAAGGACAAGTTCACCTCGATTCTGGAGACCCCCGAGTACGAGGCCCACAAACGCAGCAAGAAAATCACAGATGTGAGTTTTTAAATCTGTTTCAGAGGCTTAAATGTTTCTATCAGACTAAAAAGTGCTTAATTATGTCGTTATGTTTGGTGTCTTTTGAATGTTTTCCTGACTATGTGATGATGATTATTCCTTAGATCATCTACAAGATGCAGTACAACAAGACCAAGGCGAAGGGATACACCTTACCTTATGACACTCCACACCAGCTGCACATGAAGAGGGTCAAGGACATCACCAGCAACGTAGGTCACGCTCACACCGCTGCACATGGGTATGAAATATGAAACACCTGTTTTTGTGTTTGATGGTGTTTTATTTTCATGCATCTTGCAGCTGAAGTACAGAGAAGTTTACGAGAAGAGCAAAGCCCAGATCACCATAGACCGCGATGCTCATTCCATTCGTGCTGCCAAGGAGGCCTACAAGAACACCAGCAACGTGAGTGTCTGCAGCGACTCATCACTGACTCAAGTTCAACTCAACACACCTGACGATATTGATTCAATCTTGTTGTTTTTTAGCTCGACTACAAGAAGAAGTATGAAGCGACCAAGAACAAGTGGATCTGGACGACAGACAGACCCGACTTTCTCAATAATGCCAAGAACTCCCTGCAGCAGAGTGACGTGAGAGGATGCTCCTTCTGCTTTGTGGTTCACATCCAACAGTGTTGTTGTAAAAGAAGCAATAACAAGATCAGCATTTTATCACCTTGAGAACAAAGTCAGGGACCGAACGATGAAACGAGACTCGGAGAAATTGATTCGTGCTTTTATCTCCCAATGGACCCAAAATACATCCACGAGTCTCATTACTGATCTATACATCTCTATAGATCATCTCTCCATGGACCACTCCATGGAGAGATGATCTATAGAGATGATCTATAGAGATGATCTATAGAGATGATCTATAGAGATGATCTATAGAGATGATCTATAGAGATGATCTATAGAGATGATCTATAGAGATGATCTATAGAGATGATCTATAGAGATGTGATCTATAGAGATGATCTATAGAGATGATCTATAGAGATGATCTATAGAGATGATCTATAGATCTCTATAGATCATCTCTATAGATCATCTCTCCATGGATCACTCCATGGAGAGATGATCTATAGAGATGTATAGATCATCTCTATAGATCATCTCTATAGATCATCTCTCCATGGATCACTCCATGGAGAGATGATCTATACATCTCTATAGATCATCTCTATAGATCATCTCTCCATGGATCACTCCATGGAGAGATGATCTATACATCTCTATAGATCATCTCTATAGATCATCTCTCCATGGATCACTCCATGGAGAGATGATCTATACATCTCTATAGATCATCTCTATAGATCATCTCTCCATGGACCTGGACCGCTAGTAGTGCTCAGAGTCTTAACAAGGAGAAGTGTACGTTAGTCGTTATGAAGCACAGCGCTGGAACCATTGTTCTCAAGCGCTTTTAACCATAAAACCCAAGTCATTATTATTGTTTTATTAATATTTCTAATCTTTTGATTTATTTCTAAATAAATCGTCTCTTTTATTGTATCCTCTGTGTTATGAAACATGTCTTTTGTTTCACCGACAGTTTGAGTATAAGTATGACAAGGAGAGCATGAAGGGCTGTGTGATACCCGTAGTGGACGACAAGTTGACCCTCCACAACTTGAAAAACACAGAAATATCCAGCGAGGTAAGTTTTTCCAGGTCTTCTATGATAACAATGACATTAATTCATCTGTCTTCAGAATTGAATGTTGATGCTTGTCGACTCTGTTTGCTGCTGCTCTCCAGGTGAAGTACAGAGAGAAGTATGAGAAGGGGAAGGGCCACTACGTTCCCGTTAATGACACTCCTCAAATCCTGCACGCCAAGGCTGTGCGCTCTCTGGTGTCAGAGGTACGTTTCCTTCAGTCAAAAGACAGCCAGTTATTGTGCATGTTGAGAATAAGATATGTTGCACTATGAGGCTGTTTTCATGACTTTAACTCGACATGTGTTACGATGAATTTTCATCCTCAGAGCAAATACAAGGCGGCCAGTAAGAAGGACATGCAGTCAGGCTCGTTCACCACCCTGTCGGAGACTCGTGACACCGTTCACAGCAAGGAGATCAACAAGCTCATCAGCGGGGTACAAAGACTCACCTTCCTCTGGGGATGAAGGAGCTCAGCCGTCTCGTAATCATGGACGTCCCTGACATTCCTTTTTTCCTTCTTTACAGAAATTGTACAAAGCGAAGTTTGAGAAGGAGAAGGGCAAGTCCATATATAACAACATGGTTACTCCACCTGATGTTCAGCACGCCATGGGAGTGGCCAAGAGTCAGAGCAACGTGAGTCCTTTACAGCACACAATCTCAGCGTTGGGATAGTTTCACAGCCTTTTGTTTTGGTGCATACTGTATTCTGCTTCTCTGCACGACTTCTACAGATCGCCTACAAGAAAGATGCCAAAGCCAACCTCCACTACACGAGTGTGGCCGACCGTCCCGACATAAAGAAGGCTTCTCAGGCTGCCAAGCTCATCAGTGAGGTAATCACAGAGTTTATTTATGTGTAAAAGCTGCACACACACAAAGGCAGACATCTCAGTGTGCAGAAGCCTGATTCTTCCCACAGTTAGCCATGAATACATGAACCGACGTTTGCATATCACAGAAGTATCACAGACCATCATGTTCATCTATTTGTGGGGAAAATCGTGATTGCAAATTAGAATTCGATTCGTTGTGCAGCCCTGCAAACAAACAGACGAAACGACAGGAAACAGTCACCCCTGTTGTCTGTTTCATGGTCCACTGATTCTCGTTCTCGTCTCTGAACAGATCGGTTACCGTGACAAGGCCCGTCAGGAGGCGAGCCGCGGAGGTTCTCTGGCCCACCGCCCAGACATCGCTCTGGCCACTGAGGTGTCCAAGCTGACCAGCCAGGTACACCAAAACCCCAAATCAACCAGGCCAGACATGCTGCTTCTCCACTACCGTCATCATCTCTAGAAACCCTCCCCTATCATACAAGACGACCGCAATCAGTCACCTGCAAACCTCTTCTGTGTGGGCGTCTTTGTCAGACCAGCATTGCTGTAGTAGATGCTTAGCAGCAGTCCTGTAGGCAGTGTGCAAAATACCCTGTGGTAATCAGGGGGGGGGTCCGTCTCCCCCGATTACTCACCCACAACAACCTCGCTCTACAGCAGAATACGAATACTGTCCTCTCTCGCTACCCCGACACTCAGACCTCGGCTTCTTCTAGCTGCCGTCCTGGTGTCTCACTAAAAGGCTCTGGATCACATTTGGCTAAAGAGGGTCCGTTTAGGTCCACAAACAGACGTGAAGAACACTGACAATGTTCTGCAGTTGTTGGGCATTAGTACGCTTTTAAAAGAGATTTTAGAGACCCCTGAACATCTGCTCTGGTATTTCACACACTGCCTGGAGGCCTAACGATAGAACTAGCAGCTCTTCCGTAGTGCTTCCCCTTCCCTCCCTTTATCTTCCTCGTCTCAATCTGTCTTCGTGACTCCATGAAAGTACATTTCCATGTTTTAACTGCTCATTATCATTGTCTCCATCCTTAATCCTGTCCTCTTCCTCCGTCCTTCTGTACTCTCCTCTTCTTACTCCTCGTGTCTCTGTCCTCTTCCTCCGTCCTTCTGTACTCTCCTCTTCTTACTCCTCGTGTCTCTGTCCTCTTCCTCCGTCCTTCTGTACTCTCCTCTTCTTACTCCTCGTGTCTCTGTCCTCTTCCTCCGTCCTTCTGTACTCTCCTCTTCTTACTCCTCGCGTCTCTGTCCTCTTCCATGATGTCCCTGTCTGTGTGTTTTCATCCCTCCATCTCACTGCGCTTTGTAGGTGGAGGCCGTGCCCTCCCCCCATGGAGTCGCTTCCTATGATACCCCCCAGATGCGCCACATTAAGAAAATGAGTGCCGTGACTAGTGATGTAAGGAGGTTCACGCCTCGACGGTCCATCTGCTCCGTCTTTCTGTCCACTTCTCCTCCATCTATTGACTGACTGGTTTTTCTTGCAGTTCAGCATTGTGTGCAACCTCCGTTCCTTTGTGTTCCTGACAGACTGCGGCTCATTGTTGCATTTGTTGAGCTGGTTCCGATATATATTAAAGGATCATTTATTCTCATTATGCAACAACGAAACGCAGTTGTAGCCCATTTGTAACACAAGAAGAACATGACAAAGACAGTGGTCCTGTGTGCCGAGCAGCATGCCACAACCACCACCACGTCCCAGCATTGTGACCTTTGTGACCTTTGTGACCTTTGTGACCTTTGTTGCATGTCAGAGCGTTCTCACTCCGCTCACTTCCTGTCTCTGTCTCTCTACGTGAATCTTTAAAAACACTAAAAACATGTGTTGATCCGGTAGTTTCTTCCTTTTTAATCTGAACACCAGAGGTACAAATTTAAATGAACAGATTAATTTAATATTGCTGCTGGATTTACACTTGTTTAATGTTTGAAGATTTCTCTTTTGTCTTTTTGTTCAGACTCCCTCAAGTCCACAATCATACCGTCCTACCTCTTCCATATATATATATATATATATATATATATATACTTTATTATATATGAATGTTTATGTCGGTCACAGAATTTGGCTCCGTTCACACTTCCATCAGAGGCTCGTAGTGTCAAGAACTGCAGTTCACCTCAAACTGGACGCAAGACATGAAGTCTGCTCAGCGTCTCCAGTTTGGTTTGATTGAGGAATAAACCAGGATGTGATTCATTCTATGACATCAAACTGCAGACTCGTGAGCGCTGTGATCGCTGAATGAAAAGTGGGAATAAACTGATGCACGAGAAGATGTAGAGGATACACCGTTTGACTGCAGTTGTTTTTTCTTGTATAACAAGGGATGCAAACTTCATTTGAGTCTTAATCTTTAAAGTCATACATCTAAAGCATGTAAACTAAACTGTCCCTTTTTATACACTTAAAAAAGAAGCATTTTGTTCTCAATGTTTCCCGTTGGATGGAGTCTGTGAATCGTCCGCTGGTTCTTGTCTCCACTGACTCTCACACATCCCCCCCGATAGGTGAAGTACAAGGAGAAGTTTGACAAGGAGATGAAGGGAAGGAGACCACAATACGACCTGAAGAACAGTAAGATTTACCAGACTTTGAAGGATGCCAATGTGTTGGCTAGTGAGGTAAGTAATAAACCAATCAAGTAATGACTGAACATCAAGTGCAACGATTGTGATTCATGAATGTGTCCGTGCAGGTGAAGTACAAGTTAGACCTGAAGAAGCTCCACAAGCCGGTGACCGACATGGCCGAGTCTCTGTCCATGCAGCACAACCTGAGCACCAGCAAGCTGTCCAGCACCGTAAGACGCCGCGCTGCCTTTAACGCCCTCACAGGAAGCTGCTGGGGGCCTTCATGTGTCCCCTTCATGTGTCCCCTTCATGTGTCCCCTTCATGTGTCCCCTTCATGTGTCCCCTTCATGTGTCCCCTTCATGTGTCACCTTCATGTGTCACCTTCATGTGTCCCCTTCATGTGTCCCCTTCATGTGTCCCCTTCATGTGTCCCCTTCATGTGTCACCTTCATGTGTCACCTTCATGTGTCCCCTTCATGTGTCACCTTCATGTGTCCCCTTCATGTGTCCCCTTCATGTGTCCCCTTCATGTGTCACCTTCATGTGTCACCTTCATGTGTCCCCTTCATGTGTCCCCTTCATGTGTCCCCTTCATGTGTCCCCTTCATGTGTCTGAACGCAGTGTTTCACCACCTCATGGGTTCATCCATCATCCATCATCCACATTATCTGTGACCTCATCTGGTAGTGATCCTCACCCGTCTGACCTCTGACCTCTCATACGATCACCTCCTGTAACCTCCACTCCTTTTGATTTATTACTCCTGTAGTTCCTACAAATTCATCTTTATTAATGATCACGTAACACAAAACTGCTCCTCCATTGATTACAGATCATTTTTAATATTCGCTCATTGTTTTGACAGCTCGTCATATTCTTTGACATTGTTAACAGCTGTTTTCTACGACGGTGTTTTAGGGCCATTGTAGGTCGAAATACATAAATGACAGAGCCGGGGGGGGGGGGGGATGTGAGAACAAACTCAGATTTTCCAAACTTAAAATTGTTGAAAAACGTTGACGAGGTTTATTCAACGTGTGGTTCTTTGATAAAAAACAAGAAACAAGAATTTCTATGTTTTTTCTCGCAAATTATTGACTTAATAATGTCAGAAAATATAGATTTGTTTCTGGTTAATTTGTGAGTTCTTTCTCATGAATAAACCACTCTGAATGTCGCTCCCCCCCCCCCGCTCTGTAATAACCTTCTTTTACCTACAACGGCCCCGATTGACACGCCGACGTTCCACAATGATAATGTTACTGGTTCTGTTTCTTTGTACTTGTAATGGATGGGAGTGAGCTCCAGAGAGGCTTTTGTTCTGAGCTGTCTGAATTCCCCCGTAGTACTGCTACAAGAAGAAATTTGAGGAGAGTAAGGGTCACTACCACATGATCGCTGACTCACCAGAACAGCTGCATTACAAGGAGGCCTCTGAACTCCAGAGCAGCGTAAGTGGAGCCGACTGTGGGGGTCAACAGACTGATGATGATGTGATCTCTGAATCCTGTTTATAAATATTGATTTATTCTTAAATAGACAGCATGAGGAGTTTTACATCAAACTATGCATACTTTCACTGTAACTGTATGATGTGTTAGTGTTTTAGATGTGTGAAGTATGTTTACTACCTTCTGAGCAGCTACAAGTTTCCATTCATGTCCGTAGAATATGAGTTAAATGATTATATTATTAAGAGTTGTGTAATCCATCGCAGCGTGTAATCATTCGAGTGCAGACTTTTATAAACGTATTTGTATTAACTTCTGATTTTCCCAGCGGACTGAGATGAATGCAGACATTAAATACTACGTGTCAGCGTGATCTTTATCAAACGATCTGACATTACGTGTGTGTGTGTGTGTGTGTGTGTGCAGGTGAAATACAAGGAGAAGTATGAGAAGGAGAAGGGAAAGGCCATGCTGGACTTCGAGACGCCCACATACGTGTCGGCTAAAGAGGCGCAGCACATGCAGAGTCAGGTAACTCACCGTCTGCCTCCTCTCTGAGCTTCAACTACACACTTCATCACGAGCCTCTGAGCCTCTGAGCGTCTGTGAAGAAGATATTATATATCTCTATGTGCTTCAGCTTGTTGGATGTCCAGCTACTTCTATTTTACACTGCCTTTAATCCCAGTCCATTGGGATTAGCTTTCCCATTTCCAAATCTTAATGGCACTAAAGTGGGAGAAGGCTGTAAAATGTGTGTATCGCTGTTCTTACTGTGTAATATACTGCGTATATTATACTGCTTCATCTGACTCCCACGGTGCAGAGAAGGTGAAGGTGAAGTGTATATCTGTCTCAGTCTGTTGACTCTAATGAGCTGAAACATTGATCCAGATTGTTGTTATTCTGGTGACAGAACTGACTTTTGTCTCAATAAACACTCCACACATGCTCCACACATGCTCCACACATGCTCCACACATGCACCACACATGCACCACACATGCACCACACATGCTCCACACATGCACCACTACATCACCGTTAAAGACTGGAAACACGGTGTCACCACGAGCACAGCGGTTATGAACCGGTATCAGGTAACTGCTGCTTTGCTCGCATGTTATTTCAGTTCTGTCTTTGTCTTTTCCGGCCAATAGAAAGACTATAAGAAGGACTTTGAGGAGCACATGAGGGGCAAGAACCTCTCAGGGTTGGAGGTCACCCCCGCCATGATACATGTCAGACACGCCACCAAAATAGCCAGTGAGGTAACTAAGAGGAGAACCTATCCCTGAGAACCTCCCCATCCCTTATAATCATACTAAGACCACATCACAACCTCGGTCCTTCTTCCTTTTCACCTCCTTATTTCATCTCACAGTACTTCCTTCTTTCCTGATGACTTTAGTTTGTTTGCATGAGTCACTTCCCTGAACTCTTGATAAGACATCACCCACCTCTCTTCTGTCTCTCCGTGGTTCAGTACCGTTTGTCTGTTTGTATTCCTATTCTGTCTGTTTCCACGTTGGACTCCTAACAGCTTCATGTTAACACAGTAAAGTCTGCATGCAGTCCCGTGAGTCACACAGCGTGAGCATTGAACCGTCACGTTGTCTTGTTGTTCTTGTCTCCTCGTCTCTGATAACATGTGGTTCACTTTGAGGTTCATCAGGACTCTTTGCCGAAGTCACCGAAGTCTCTGATCTGATCGTAATATTCACTGTTTCATAACCAGCTGATATTTCAGAGTTATGCATAAATCCCAAGTCTCTCATTTGATGTGTCCTGTTGTTCCTGTTGAAGTTGTTCTGATGTTCCAGAGCTCTTATCTGCTCTGAGGAGTCACGAGGATTCTCGTCTTTTAACGTCCGTCACGCTCCCTCGTTGATCATCAGCTGTTTGATTCATTCCAGAGTTAAGAGCAACCGAAGATTAGACTGAAGTGCATCGTTTCTTACTTCTTTTAAGAGAAAGATTTGATCTGTTACTTCCTTCATTAACCTTTATTAAAGATACAGTTAAAGTCAGAGAGAGCAGCAAGAAACACATTTCACATCATTTATTGTCATTCAGCCACGTGAGGCGGATCGTTTCTGAGTGTCGGGTTTGATGATATTTTGGATTACCAAAACATTTAGCTTAATAAAGACATCATGGTCATATTCTGGGTTATTAAATAAGGACTTCACAATCAGAATATCAATAAATACAGATGCAAATAATGGATAAGTAATACATTCTGCAGCAGACATGGACACAGTTCACGGTACGAACAGAATGCATTAAACACTCCATCAGGTCTCTCCAGCTGTTGAAGCCGACTGACAGCTGATCCGCCGTCTCATTTCCTCATTTCCTTTCTCCTCGCGTGGTTTCCTTGTCTATCCATGCATCCTTGGTGGGAGGGACTAGGAGGCAGGGAAAAGACACAAGTGAAGGAAACTATGGATGCAAATAAGAGACTTGGGATTGTAGATTTGAACCTCAGTCATGGAGGCTAACAAGGAGGCTGCATTGTGTTCATTTTGCCCTCGTATCCCTCCTCTGAATGGCCTCCTGGTTATAAGGATATAATGGACCTAAACTCTGAGTCTTTGGTGACTTTGAGCTCAGAGTGGGACAAGCCTTGTATCTGGTCTGTCTGTATGCCTCGGCCTGGCCTGCCTTGTGTTGCCTTGAGTCTCTGTGTTCTTCTTCCGTCCTGTAGAAAGAGTACAGGAGGGATCTAGAGGAGGGAGTGAAGGGTAAAGGGCTAACTCTACCGGAGGAAACTCCGGAGCGTTTGAGAGCAAGGAATGCCACTCAGATCCTGTGTGAGGTACGACTGACTGAGAGCCGATGAGAACGGCATCGAGCTCTCAACCCGAGTGCCTTCATCCGCTGAGTTCTACCCCTTTAACTGAGCTTAATCATCCCTCTAAAAAGGACCGCCGCTGGGTTTGACTCTGACTTTCATCCTCGCTTCATGACATCACTAATATTCCAGCATCCTCCTCCTGTGATTTCTAGAATTTGATGTTCCCACGATTCTCTCTGATAGTTTTAATGTCTGATAAATATTACAAAAGTTAACCTTAAATGTACTCAAAGCATATTTAGTTTCATCTAATGTTTATATTTATATTATAGCACATGTCGACATGCAACCACAGCCGGCCTGTAGTTCAGACGCAAGAAGAAAACATGCGTAAAGCTGTGCTTCAAGATTTACTTTGACTTAGATTCATTTCATTTATTGAATTTCTTTGTGGAGATATGCTCTGCATGCTGTTAAAGGTTGTTTTTTGTAGTGCATGATAGATCTATCTCTGTAGATAAAGTGAGATAATAGAAAATAAAGTGTTTTTAAATGTATGCGTTAACACACTTCCTTATTTTCAGTTGTGTGGAGCTTCACACACTCTTTAAAAACCTCCTAATCTCTTCTAACTCCTCTTTGTTCACGATTCCCTTGACGTTTGCAGCCCCACTCTTAATAAACTTGAGTGAAACTCTTCTCACTAGTCGTCAGCGTTGAACAAACAGAGCTCTTACGTAACATGAGGTCACCTGTGATGTTTGCAGAAAGAGTACAGGAAGTCGCTGGAGCTGGAGATCAAAGGAAAAGGGATGCTGGCTTTGGCTACAGACACTCCGGACTTCATGAGGGCGAGGAACGCTACCGACATCCTCAGTCAGGTCTGACTCACTTCCTGTTGTCATTTCGTGGGCAATGTTGCCTAAATGAATGTAGTTAACGGGGCGGGGCTTAAGTCCTGGGCCCTGAGACATTTTATAACACTTTATAATATTGTAAATTATAGTATTTACTTCAACGCCACCATGAACAATATTGGGCAAGGACAGCGCATAACTATGACAATCACTACAAAACCATAGAAAAATGGAAAATAATGGGTTTTTTTTATGGGCGGGACCTGACAATCCAAATGAATAGTTTAATATTATGTAGGTGTATATGTTAATTATATGCTTATTAACAGTATATTTTAAAGATGACATTTAAAATTCGGTTCAGTCCGAATGGATTAATTGTGACCCGATAGCCTTTTATCTATAAGAATGTCAAAGAATAGGTAATAGGTGACAACAACTGTGATGTGGTGGCAGTTTCATGATCAGCACCATGGACAGCTCTACACACCAAACAAGCACGACTACGGCAGCTCAGGGGGGACAATTCCAGAAAACAAGCATCCCCTGCTTTATGGTCTGTTTGACTCTAAATGGACCCTAAAGCATCCCCTGCTTTATGGTCTGTTTGACTCTAAATGGACCCTAAAGCATCCCCTGCTTCATGGTCTGTTTGACTCTAAATGGACCATCATGTACTAAATGAACATCATGCTGTATTGAAGAAGACTTGAAACTAGAGATTGAGACCATAAACTCATGTTTACAATGTTTACTGAGGTAATAAATCAAGAGAGAAGTAGAGTCATTTTCTCATAGACTTCTATAGAACCAGAGGAGTCGCCCCCTGGTGGACACTAGAGAGAATGCAGCTTTAACACGTGAAGCTTTGACTTCACCACCGGAGGTTATTTGTTGCTGTCCATTAATGGAGGAAGCTGAAATAATGTTTCCGGGCCCTGAAGTAAAATACATAACTATCTCATGCAGCAGTTGTATATTCATGTCTGTGCTTTAGGTTTGAGTCACAGGTCAGAATCTGTGCTGACGGATGTTCTCTGTTCCTCAGTCTAAATACAAGCACACCGCTGAGATGGACAGGGCCAGCTTCACAAGTGTCATCGACACTCCAGAAATCCTCCACGCTCAGCAGATGAAGAACATCATCAGCCAGGTCGGGTTATCAACATCGAGACCAAAGAAGTTTCTCTTAAAGAAAACATCTGGAGACAACTGAAGTACTGTTTGAAACGCTCTCTTTTAATGACATATTCCTGTTGTTTGTGTTTTTGTCCAACAGAAAAAGTACAAAGAGGAAGCTGAGAAGATCATGTCTCACTACGTTCCCGTCATGGACACTCCGGAGATGCAGAGAGTCCGTGAGAACCAGAAGAACTTCAGCACTGTAAGTAGTAGTAGTAGTTGTGGTTCTACTGGGGCAGCATGTCTCAGTGTTTGTCTCCATGTCTGCTGTAAAGTGTTATCTTCAGTACTTCATACTTTTGTACGACGTTCTCTTAATGATTTGAATCCAGCTGTAACGTGGTTCTGTTGAGACAGACGAGTAGTTTCTCTTCTGTCTTGTCTTTCTCTATTGGACCTCTTCATCACTGTGAAACCTTTTAACTGCACTTCTGTTTTCTCCCCGTAGCATCAATACCAGATTGACCATAAAAACATAATGGGCAGAGTGTCTACTATAAAGGACACTCCTGAAATGCTCCGTGTTAAAGAGAATACAAAGAATTTCAGCTTGGTATCTACGACATAATACTATTTGTAATGTTTTCTAATAACCCTGACATGCAGCCTTTATCTCTTTGGACCAAACTGATATTTATTTCTAACCTGGTAGATTCTGCAGTTTAATTGACGCTACTAACTGAGCGTGTGTTCTCTAGAGGAGCGCTGGGACTCGTTAGTGCGGAGCTTGTGTGTTGTTAGAGACGTGTTGACGGTGTGTGTCCCTCTCAGTGTGTTCTTGTTAGACTTTACTTTATCACCTCGTCCTCAGTATACATACTAGAGTTGACATCAGGCTAACCGCTGGTTTGCTGCTTTCACTCCTCGTCCGTGTAAAGATTCAGTACAGAGAGGAGGTGGGAGGAGGAACGTCTTTACCCGAGACCCCCGAGATGGAGAGAGTTAAACACAACCAGCGCAACATTAGCACGGTACTCCACAGAGTGACCTTGTCCTCCCTCCTCTCCTCCTCCAACCAGTCCTCCCTCCTTACTCCCTCATCCTCTCCTCCAACCAGTCCTCCCTCCTTACTCCCTCCTCTCCTCCTCCAACCAGTCCTCCCTCCTTACTCCCTCATCTCCTCCTCCAACCAGTCCTCCCTCCTTACTCCCTTATCTCCTCCTCCAACCAGTCCTCCCTCCTTACTCCCTCCTCTCCTGCTCGAACCAGTCCTCCCTCCTTACTCCCTCATCTCCTCCTCCAACCAGTCCTCCCTCCTTACTCCCTCCTCTCCTCCTCCAACCAGTCCTCCCTCCTTACTCCCTCATCCTCTCCTCCAACCAGTCATCCCTCCTTACTCCCTCATCCTCTCCTCCAACCAGTCCTCCCTCCTTACTCCCTCATCCTCTCCTCCAACCAGTCCTCCCTCCTTACTCCCTCATCCTCTCCTCCAACCAGTCCTCCCTCCTTACTCCCTCCTCTCCTCCTCCAACCAGTCCTCCCTCCTTACTCCCTCATCTCCTCCTCCAACCAGTCCTCCCTCCTTACTCCCTCATCTCCTCCTCCAACCAGTCCTCCCTCCTTACTCCCTCATCTCCTCCTCCAACCAGTCCTCCCTCCTTACTCCCTCCTCTCCTCCTCCAACCAGTCCTCCCTCCTTACTCCCTCTCCTCCTCCCTCCTCCTCCCTCCTCCTCCCTCCTCCTCCCTCCTCATCTAGAGACAGGAATAGAACCAGACCTGTCTCTACATGTAATCTCTTCAGATAATCATCTTTAATCCAACACACATTTATTTTTATTTTACTTTTGGATTATTTTATTATTTTCTACTAATTATAGGATTTCTTTGTTCGTTTGTTAACTTGTGGAAACGTATAGCTGTAGATGTATCTTCATCTTCATCTCTGATGATAATAACTAGTTAACTTGTTTCTATGACGACGTGTGAGGGCCAGTGTACTTAAAATAAAAAATAGAATCTCTTTCTGTGATTAAAGACGTAGATTTAGAACAAAAAACGCACAAATTTACGAAACAAATATAATTTTCTCTGAGACTTTAAAGTCATTAATCTGCTAGAATAAACTCTGATTCTCTGAGATTAAAGTCACAAATTACAAAATCAAAGGAAAGTTCAGCTTCACTTCACAAAGTTAGATCAATAACATCACACCATCAATCGATCAGACATTCATTGATAGAACTCATTATTGTTATTATATTGCCCCCGGCTCAGTTTCCACTCACGATGGTCCTGATACGTCGTCCTTTGTACACTAAATGTACTAAAAAGTATTTTGTGTATCTATCTAAAGTACAGTACATTGTGTACTTCTGGTTTAAGTCTCTTAGTGACACAGCAAACTATTCATCATTAACTGGGACTGTTTCATATGAATCCATCACATCTAAATGAAGTATCGTCTATTGTTGAAAGCATAACCAACCTATTTATTGCCATCATCATTACTAACTACGTGTTATTGTCAGTAGTGTCCGTGTCTACAGGACACGCTGTGCTCCTGTTTGTCTCTATGTTGTCTGACTTTGTGTCGTTTATACATCGGGCAGATTCAGTACAAGGAGTCTGTGGGTCAAGGCACCTCCATCCCTGATCTCCCTGAGGTGAAGCGGGTCCGAGAAACCCAGAAGAATATCAGCTCGGTAGAAGAAAAGAAGTGCAGTGACCCCGAACCCTTAAAATCATTCCCCAAAACGCCCTCTGACCTCTCCTACTAGTCTAAACTAGAACCTTGACCTCCTGTTTCACTGGTTCCCCTCCATCACAACTAAGATTCATAAATCACACCTTTTTGTTTTTTTATCAGCTTTTGTTGTCGACTTCATTTTGAATTTTCTCAAGAACATCATTTCCCTCATTTGTTCCCTGAATCAGTGCATTTCCCTGGATTTGTTTTTAATTTAATGTCTTATTTTTCAGCATTTCCTCTCAAGATGAAAACTAATCCTTCGAGTGTTATCGTTTTCTTTGTGTGTGTTGTCTCATTCAAAAGATTCAAAACAACTTTTTGACTTTTCGACCTTGAAGACTTCACTTCCTGTGTTGTCAGTAGTAGTCCCCCCCCCCCCCCCCCCCATCTTAACTAAAGCTCATAAATCACTCAGCCTCCGTTGATGACCAAAAACAAACCACATCCTAAATAAGTCTCCATTTCCCTGGATTTAATCAAACTAAACCTCCTTTGAGTGTTGCCGTCATATTTAACTTCTCTTTATTGTGTCTCATTCATAAGATTCAATACAAAGCAGGAGTGGAACAAGGCACGTCAGTATCAGAGACCCCCGAGATGGAGCGAGTCAAACGCAACCAGCACAACATTAGCACGGTACTCCACAGAGAGAGAGACCCTACATCTGTCCTCACAGCGCTGTGCTCCTGTTTGTCTCTATGTTGTCTGACTTTGTGTCGTTTATACATCGGGCAGATTCAGTACAAGGAGTCTGTGGGTCAAGGCACCTCCATCCCTGATCTCCCTGAGGTGAAGCGGGTCCGAGAAACCCAGAAGAATATCAGCTCGGTAGAAGAAAAGGACTGCAGTGACCCCGAACCCTTAAACGCCCTCTGACCTCTCCTACTAGAGTCTGAGGCTGCGGTCGAAAAGTCCTTTTCATCTCGTGAAGGTTCCTCACTGAGTGAAAGGACCTGAAGGATCTTAGTGTTGTCCATGATAAGAGCGGAGGAAAGGTGCTTCAATGCTTCCTTTCCTTATCTCCTTTAGCATAGGAAACACTGGACCATCCTTTATTAAAGGAAAGGAGACGATGCCGACCCACAATTCCTTGTGGCGGCAACATTTAAAGTGACGCACCATGAAAACAAACGATATGTTTGTCTTACACAGGTTTAATAATTCATACAGTCATAAAGTCATAATGAACATGAAGAGAAAGTGACAACTATTTAGTTTCTTTTATATGTTTTTATTTACTTTGAACATGAAACAAATGTGTAAAAATGACTAAATATAGCAACGTGTCACTGATCAGTAAAGAGTTTCTACTGACGCATCTTTACGTGCTCTACAATAATAGATTCATGGAGTCATGTTCTAGTCTGATTCTCTCTTCTCCTAACTCCTCATGAAGTCTCCTTCACATGTTTCCTTGAGCTCATGGCGTTTTCCATAGAGGTCAAGGAGAAGTGGTTAGGAAAGGACGTTAGGAGGTAACTTTTTGACTTTTCGACCGTAGCCTTGAAGACTTCACTTCCTGTGTTTTTAGTAATAGTTCCCCCCCCCCTCCCCCCCCCTCCATCTTAACTAAAGCTCATAAATCACTCAGTCTCCGTTGATGACCAAAAACAAACCACATCCTAAATAAGTCTCCATTTCCCTGGATTTAATCAAACTAAACCTCCTTTGAGTGTTGCCGTCATATTTAACTTCTCTTTATTGTGTCTCATTCATAAGATTCAATACAAAGCAGGAGTGGAACAAGGCACGTCAGTATCAGAGACCCCCGAGATGGAGCGAGTCAAACGCAACCAGCACAACATTAGCACGGTACTCCACAGAGAGAGAGACCCTACATCTGTCCTCACCTCTTGCTCACCCTTCCTCCCCCTCAAACATAACAAAGTCTCCTCAGCCTTTAGATGCAGATTTAACCCCGATGAGCCTCGTTCAGCTAACCCTCTTTAATAACCTGCTTCTCCATTCCTCTGGTTTAACTCCACGTCTGCTGTGATTGGTTGTGTATGCCGTCTTCCTGGATTTCTGTCTGATTGTCTCTCTTACTTTTTTTTCCTCCACTTTCTTTTCTGGAAAACTCAAACCCGGTGTTTGTTGAGCAGATCAAATACAAGGACGCTCTGGGTCGAGGCACGGCGATACCGGACCTCCCGGAGGTGAAGCGGGTCAAACAAACCCAGAAGAACATCAGCTCGGTAGAAGAAACGAAAACAAACGCCCGGTCCACGTGTGCTCCCTAACTGAGTGGATTAGTAGTGCTCATCCCCTTCTTACGCCTGTTTCTCTGCTGTCTCCTGAGCTTCATTTTCTCCCCTCCATCTTTAATCTTCAACCATCAAACCCCTCCTCTTTGGCCTGTGATGTCCCGTATCTTCTAACACACAGCTTTTATTTCCACAATAAGCTAATTTTTTCCACTTTACAGCTAACGACAAACTAAATCTCCTGCTGAAGCGTGTTTTGTTCCCACAACAGAGATCCTGGCTGTTGGACCAGGAGAAGTCACTCTATAGGACCAATTTCTCAGACGCTGTTTAAATTGATTCCATTGAAAACTTCAATTTATTTGAAATATCCTGTTTTGTCTGTATCTTTTTTAAGGTTAACCCTCTGAACCCTCTGAACCTGAAGCTCTACGCGCTATATTATTGAACTATTCACGTTTGTACAGCCTCTCCTCTCTCCTCTCCTCTCCTCCTCTCCTCTCCTCTCCTCCTCTCTCCTCTCCTCTCCTCTCTCCTCTCCTCTCTCCTCTCCTCTCCTCTCCTCTCCTCCTCTCTCCTCTCCTCTCCTCTTCCTGTAGTTCAGTCCTAGTGTCTCCTCTCTCCTCTCTCCTCTCCTCTCCCCTCTCCTCTCCTCTCCTCTCCCCTCTCCCCTCTCCTCTCCTCTCCTCTCCTCTCCTCTCTCCTCTCCTCTCCTCTCTCCTCTCCTCTCCTCCTCTCCTCTCCTCTCCTCTCCTCTCCTCTCCTCCTCTCCTCTCCTCTCCTCTCCTCTCTCCTCTCCTCTCCTCTCCTCTCCTCTCTCCTCTCTCCTCTCCTCTCCTCTCCTCCTCTCTCTTCTCCTCTCCTCTTCCTGTAGTTCAGTCCTAGTGTCTCCTCTCTCCTCTCCTCTCCCCTCTCCTCTCTCCTCTCCTCTCTCCTCTCCTCTCCCCTCCCCTCTCCTCTCCTCTCCTCCCCTCTCCCCTCTCCTCTCCTCCCCTCTCCTCTCCTCTCCTCTCTCCTCTCCTCTCCTCTCCTCTCTCCTCTCCTCTCCTCTCCTCCCCTCCCCTCTCCTCTCCTCTCTCCTCTCCTCTCCTCTCCTCTCCTCTCCCCTCTCCTCTCCTCCCCTCTCCTCTCCTCTCCTCTCCCTGTAGTTCATAGTGTCTCCTCTCCTCTCCTCTCCTCTCCTCTCCCTGTAGTTCCTAGTGTCTCCTCTCCTCTCCTCTCCTCTCCTCTCCCCTCTCCTCTCCTCCCCTCTCCTCTCTCCTCTCCTCTCCTCTCCTCTCCTCTCCTCTCCCCTCTCCTCTCCTCTCCTCTCCTCTCTCCTCTCCTCTCCTCTCCTCTCCTCTCCTCTCCTCTCCTCTCCTCTCCTCTCCTCTCCCTGTAGTTCCTAGTGTCTCCTCTCCTCTCCTCTCTCCTCTCTCCTCTCCTCTCCTCTCCTCTCCTCTCTCCTCTCCTCCCCTCTCCTCTCCTCTCTCCTCTCCTCTCCTCTCCTCTCCTCTCTCCCCTCTCCTCTCCTCTCCTCCCCTCTCCTCTCCTCTCCTCTCTCCTCTCCTCTCCTCTCCTCTCCTCTCCTCTCCTCTCTCCTCTCCTCTCCTCTCCCCTCTCCTCTCCTCTCCTCCCCTCTCCTCTCTCCTCTCCTCTCTCCTCTCCTCTCCTCTCCTCTCCTCTCCTCTCCCTGTAGTTCCTAGTGTCTCCTCTCTCCTCTCCTCTCCTCTCTCCTCTCCTCTCCTCCCCTCTCCTCTCCTCTCCTCTCCTCTCCTCCCCTCTCCTCTCCTCTCCTCTCCTCTCCTCTCTCCTCTCCTCTCCTCTCCTCTCCTCTCTCCTCTCCTCTCCTCTCCTCTCCTCTCCCCTCTCCTCCCCTCTCCTCTCCTCTCTCCTCTCCTCTCCTCCCCCCTCCTCTCCTCTCCTCTCCTCTCCTCTCCTCTCCTCTCCTCTCCTCTCTCCTCTCCTCTCTCCTCTCCTCTCCTCTCCTCTCTCCTCTCTCCTCTCCTCTCCTCCCCCCTCCTCTCCTCTCCTCTCCTCTCCTCTCCTCTCCTCTCTCCTCTCCTCTCCCTGTAGTTCCTAGTGTCTCCTCTCCTCTCTCCTCTCCTCTCCCTGTAGTTCCTAGTGTCTCCTCTCTTCTTGTCACATGACGGCTGTTCTCCTCTGAATCCATCATGACGTCATAGTTTCTACATCATGTTAAAGTGAACTCTTTATTAGAGGAGAGATTATAATGAGAACATGAAGAACAACATGTTTCTGATTAAATATCACGATCATAAGCTTCGTTTTGTCTGCTTCGTCTGCGTTCATCACACACGATGTGTTTGAAGAAAACATGCTTTTCAATCCCGCCGGCGTGTTTTGGGGTTCAGAGGGTTGTAATGGGAGTCTATGAAAGCAGTCCTATAGGTGTGTGTGTGTGTGTGTGTGTGTGTGTTCTGAGTGTGTGTCGGCGTCTGATTGGCTCATTGGGCCGCTGTGCTTCTGTCCTCCAGGTGTTGTATAAGGACAGTTCAGCCAAAGGAACTCCTGTGGTGTATACCCCAGAGATGGAGCGAGTCAAAAGGAACCAAGAAAACATTAGCTCGGTACTTTGAGAACCACCTCTAGAACATATTCTACTGAAGATATGTTCTGCCTCTACCCCCCCCCCCCCCCTTCACGTTAACCCGTTCTCGTCTGTGCACATCATCACCGCTAACCTTTCCTGCTGCTCTTCATCTTCCTCCCCCTGCTGTCCTCCCACTGAAGATTGGGAACATAATCTTGTTTTCCTTTAATACTTCAGCCTCTTAATAATAAAATGCTAATTCATCCGTCTGAAATCCCAGTAACTCCCCCCCCCCAGCTCATTCCATGTGCGTGTCCTCTTCCCATTCAGCCTCTTTGTGCCGCTAACCCGCTGCTTTGCGATGGCTTCAGGTTTGAAACCCCTCACTTCACCGTGTCCTCTCCTCCTCACCAGGTGCTGTACTCTGACAGTTTCCGTAAGCAGGTCCAGGGCAAGGCCTCCTTCGTTCTGGACACACCTGAGATGAGGCGCGTCAGGGAGACCCAGCGCAACATTTCCGGGGTAAGATGTCACGGTCTTTGTTTCTTTCAGGACAAGGCTGGTGTTAGTGGGTAGATCTCAGTAGTTTCCTAAGACACTGTAGGTTTGTAGAACGCTTCACTCAAACAGAGTGAAAAGTGCTTTTCTGAACGACTATTTCTTAGTCTGATGAAAACATAGTTCTGTTGATTATCTTCCATTTCTGCCTAAATGTTACCCGCTGTTCCTGTAACCGCGGCTGTGATCCGTGATGTTTTCAGGTGAGGTACCACGAGGACTTTGAGAAGAGCAAAGGCAGCTTCACTGCCACCGCCTCCGACCTGGTGATGGAGCGCGTGAAGAAGAACACGCAGGACTTCAGCGACATCAACTACCGCGGCATCCAGAGGCGCGTGGTGGAGATGGAGAGGAGGCGCGCCATCGAGCACGACCAGGAGACCACCACCGGTACGGCCTTTAGCTTCTACCTGCTGCTTTAACACGCAAAGAGATCCACATACAAGTGAAAGAGTTTGACTTTAAAAGACATTTGAACTGGAAAGAAACGGCCCAAAGACGGCTTAAAGAACTTAAAGGTATAATATGTAACTTTGTATGGAGGTTAGTGTTAACATCATCCCAAATGTTTCCAAGTTTAAAACCTGTGATTTATGTAACGTGTTTTTTATCTGGATGAAGGATGTTTAGTCATCAGACGTCTGGTTCTTAAGTTATCAGAGAAACAAGCTAAGCTAACGTTAGCATCAGCTCGGCGGAGGAGACCTCCGAGAGGAGGTTGAAAATCATAATTGTGCAGATAAGTTTTAAAACAAATGACTGAAGGAATTTGCAGGATCCGATCGTCATGTCTGTAACTCTAATGAGTGAGAGGAACAGACTAAAGACGGATCCTTTGACCTCTGCGTCCTCAGATCTGCGTGTTTGGCGCACAAACCCCGGCTCCGTGTTCGACTATGACCCGGCGGAGGACAACATCCAGTCCAGGAGTCTCCACATGATGTCAGGTGAGACCAGACACCAGGTCAGCTGTGTTATGCATCAATAAGTATTACACGGTAATAACAGCTGGAACGCTGGCAATTACACTCTGATGTTCAAATGAATACAAATGAATTCATAGAAGTCTCAGCATTAGTTTTTGAGTTACTTTGTCACGGTTTACAATATTGTTTAATACGTTTTAACTGCACATTTAGCATCTATATGTCAAATAAACACTTCAACACATAATTAGTGAATAATAAACACTCTAATGCAAATTAAAGGACATTTTAAGTGCTTGTTATCATATATAATGTAAATGATATCATATGTAATAATATTTCACCCACATGAAAGAGTTTGTTTTATTTATTTGTACGTATGAATCATTCACACGAGGCGTTAAAACTAGGGCTGCACCTAACGATTATTTTAATAATCGATTAATCTGTCGATAATTTTTTCGATGAATCGATGAATCGGATAAAAAAACAAAAAAGCATTAATTTCCCAAGTCAATAAAAAATAATCAAACCCGACAATCAGGAATGAACAGCCTCACGTGACTGAATGAAATTATGATGAATGATGTAAAAAGTATTTTGGCTCTCAGTTCTCTCTCTATATATATATATATATAGATATAGATATCTATATATAAAGGGTTTAGTCTCTCCAGCTCGCTCTGATTTTAATTGTTTCATAATAAAGTTATTGAGGGAAATATCAGATCATGAAAACACAAATCTTTCTAATAAATGAAGAAAGTTGTTTGTGGTCCTTTTGTTGTTCAGACTACAATGAACAATATTTAAACCAGATGTTGAATCAGAAAACTAATCAAATATAAACTAGAGTTTATTCTGTGATCTGTCTTCACTGTTTACATGTTGAAAACAATCTCATCAGTCCGATCGGCTGCAGCGTCCAATCACATCACAGATGAACAATGAGGGGGCGTGTCGGCCGTTAAAACACTTCCTGGAAGTCTGTTCTCGTGGGTCCTCGCTCCTCAGAGCTACATTAGAGCTTAGGGACGGCCGTCAATATGGCGGCGCAGAACACCGGCGCAGAACACCGGAGCGAGGAGCGAGGAAAATGACAATTAAGAGACTTGAGAAGTACTGGTACCAGTACTGGTACCAGTACTTCTCAAGTCTCTTAGTTGTCATTCCCTCGATTCCGGTTGAACCGGCTAACCGGAAGTTAAAGGTTCAAGCGAACCGGAAGTTCCGGTTTCAACTTCCGGTTGAAACCAGAAGTTGGAAATGACAAATACGAGACCCGTGTGAGAGGAGAACTTTGAGGAGAAATTTCAGGCCAAAGAGCTGATCCCAGATCAGCCTGACCTCACAATCAGACAGCAAACATCTCCGCGACTTATTGAGTGGCGTAATAGTCGCGCGACACAACGAATCGATAATGAAATTCGTTGCCAACTCTTTTAATAATCGAATTTTATCGATTTTATCGATTCGTTGTTGCAGCCCTAGTTAAAACTCTTAATAAATGAAGTTAAAATGTTTCCTTATCTCGTTATCTTCATGGACCAGTTAAGTCCAATAAGAAACAGATATGAACAGGTTTGATTGCAGTATGCTGTAACTGTGACGTCTGACCATAAGAACCGTATCGTTCTCACCTCAGTTCAAGCTCAGCGCCGCAGTAAGGAGCACTCCCGCTCCACCAGCGCTCTGAGCGGCGTTGGCGACGAGAAGTCCGAGCTGTCCCAGGACGCCGACCACCACATGTCCCTCTACAGCAACGGCTTCATGGCCACCTCCACCAGTACGTGAGCTGTGTCTGCTATTAGGGTTTGAATGTGAGGTTTAGCATCGCCGCACTGGAGGGTCATCGTCTCTGACTCCCATCTGTGCAGGTTACCAGCACGCTAAGACTGTGGAGCTGCAGCAGAGGTCCTCATCAGTGGCCACCCAGCAGACCACCGTGTCCTCCGTCCCCTCACACCCCTCTACCACCGGGGTGAGTCTCACACACACAC
Organism: Leptoclinus maculatus; assembly: GCA_032191485.1. Taxonomy (NCBI): domain Eukaryota; kingdom Metazoa; phylum Chordata; class Actinopteri; order Perciformes; family Stichaeidae; genus Leptoclinus; species Leptoclinus maculatus. The sequence continues at coordinate 90,133 of JAVDOI010000109.1, read as the reverse complement.
ACACACACACACACACACACACACACACACACACACACACACACACACACACACACACACACACACACACACACACACACACACACACACACACACACACACACACACACACACACACACACACACACACACACACACACACACACACTGATTGACCTCCTTTCACTCTCCACAGAAAACCGTGCGCGCCATCTACGACTACGGCGCGGCCGACAGCGACGAGGTGTCCTTCAAGGACAGCGACGTCATCGTGAACGTGCAGGCCATCGACGAGGGCTGGATGTACGGCACCGTGCAGCGCACCGGCAAGACCGGCATGCTGCCGGCCAACTACGTCGAAGCCATCTAAGAGACGACGACGCGCCCGACCCATCGACGCATCCACGGGACGGAAACGGATCGGCCGCATAGCCTGTAGTCTGTAGCCTGTAGTCTGTAATTGTAGTTTGTAATTGTAGTTTGTAATTGTAGTCGCTCTGTAACCGTCATCTTTCATGTGCTGCTGTTTCCTGTGGATGTGACGTAAACATCATATAAATATTACTGATATACATGCTATGACACTTTGTTTAAACTGTTCTGAGACGCACCAACACCACCAATACGCCCTTTTGTATATTTAAAAAACAATATATATAAAAACATTCTTTTCTCAAATAGTTCCAATTATGTCTGTAATGGAAATTCTATGGAGACAAAGAGACGACGACAACGATGAAACGATGAAGCCGCTCCTGAAGAGTCGTACGAGTCGAGCCTCAGTCTTCCCTCCTTTGAACTGACGGCCGGCCACAAGTAGAATGTGTGTTTTTATTTTCCTCCATTATTGATCAGCTAATAAAGCACACGAGCTCCTGCAGCACTCCGCCTCCGTCCTTCTCTTCTTCTTCTTCTTCTTCTTCTGATGCTGTAAAGTTCCTCCGTCACAAACAAACCAGTTCGACTTTTTGAAGCTGAACTTGAATAAATCCAGTAGTTTGAAGGAGATGTTTATGAATATAAAACAGATATTAGGAAGTTAAAAAGCTCATAATTCATCCCAACACAACTCTAAAATCTGCATATGTATTAACTTGATTTCCTGTGTAAAGATGATCAGACGAGTTCTTTTATTAAGCAGAACTCCAGCTGTGTTCTCTTTCTCTCAACAATCTGTTTGTGGGTTATTTTCCCAATAATTTGAAGAAATATATTTATTTCGAGCTGCGTGTATTTGAAATCATTTATTATTAAAGAAACAGACGTTTACAAAATCAATACAAAAGATCTGCTCGATAGATTTGTTCTTTGTGAGGATTAACTTCCTAATAAGGCTTTTATAATAATAATAAAACAGATTCACACGGTGAGTTATAATTAACGCCTTCATCAGTTATAAGAGAGTAATAGACATTTTCTGGGTTGCCAGGTTGTGAAAATCTCCTCCAGCTGTCACCAGGTAACCCGCTCAATATGGACCGCTTCACCTCTGACCTCTGGATCAAAACGTATTTATTAACATTTACGATTAAAGGCTCGTTGACAGTAAAAAAAACACTTTAATCTCAATTAATTTACATTTTTAATTACAGATTATTTAATAACTTTGTCGCTTCCTATGAAGTAAGAAATGTGCAAAACGTATTAATGATATTTATACATTTTGGGCTAATTAGGAAGTGAGCCACTCGTCACCTTTTATTAATGAACGTATGAATGAGTCACCAGAGACGTTTCACAACCAGGCAAGTTATTAACGGTTTATACAGAGTTAGTCAATTATTGATCGACCTTTAATAAAGTAATTAGTCACAACTCATGGAACACTTTTTAAACGTTGCCTCGTTAGAAGGTTTAACAGCAGTCAGAAGGCAATGGTTGGAGTTCCTCCAGCCTCGAAGCACAAAGACCTTCGACGTGTTGATTGAATTCTGACTTTTTGGCTCAAAATGTATTTTGGAAAAACAAGAAACATTCCTTTGTGTGTCAGAGTCTTACTACTGCTTCAGTGAATGTCACAGTGTGTCAGGTGACCCTGACGCGGTGGACTGAGTCACCTGCTCCCTTGCTGCAGAGTGAGCAAACCCGCCCGCTGGTGGTACTGCTTCACTTTGGCCGCCGCCACCTTTGAACACAGATCCACCGGCTTCTCGAAGAAGTTCACCAGCGCCTGTTCGGTGAGCAGCGACGCCAGGATCTGAGCGTAGCTGACCGTCCACTCGCCGCCGTCGTCGCCGTCGTCCTCGGCGGTGACCTCCGACCCCGAGCCGGGACCGCGGTGGCCGGCCTCGCCGATCTGCAGCACGAGACTGGTCACGGTGGCGATGGCCTGGAAGAGCTCGTTCTCCTCCGGGTCGCAGTGGAACATGCTGTAGAGCGTTTTACAGAACTGGATGAACTCACGCTGTGGAGACGGAGAGGAAGAGCGTTTATAGTCGTGTTTCATCACTTTATATCGTTTAACATGATGTACTTATTATCACCAACAGGTTAGTGCTTAAACCACTAACAACAAGCATTAGAACACGTGGTGAGAGGTCTCTCTGCAGCACCGTACCTGGCTCATGAGGGGCAGAGGTTTCTCCACATCTCTCTCTTTCACCAGATCCTTCAGCATCTGCTTCAGCTGCTCCTGGTAATCCGTCTCCTCGCCTCCAGCACCTGGAACGACACGCACTCGCAAATAAATGTCGCTCCATCTTTAACACGCCTGCCTTGTTATTTGTGATGTGCTCAGCTAATAAATCACCGACCGGAGGGCAGATCAACACAGAGGGGTCTGTTAGAGGACAGCAGGGGGCTCTTCATCAGAGAGGGGTCATCCTCACTCTCAGTCAGAGCTGCACACACACACACACAGTTAAGTTTAACTTTAGCCAAAATCTAAAATCACGATTCATATTTCATAATTCATAATTCATATCTTGATAAACAATGTTTTGAGGCAACGTAAATATATGAAAAAACCACACGGTAAAGTCTATTTATGTGAATAAAATACTTCACAAAATGAAAAAAAGTACTTTAATTAAGAGCTTTAGTGCTAAATTAACATTAACAGCTTTAAGTGAAATTATAGAGAAAAAACACAAACGTTATATATAAATATTTCCAAATCCAAAAAAAATCAGATTAAGATTTAAGTGAGTTTGATCAGAAATTTGAGTTATTAGACGACTTAATTGTGTATCACAATATCACGATATGATTCCATTGAAAGAGGATAAATGATCACTCAGCCCTTTAAGTCAATCAATCAATCAATCAATCAATCAGTCAGTCAGTCACAGCTCACAGCAGCTTGAGACTCATGACTTCTATGATATTAACAGATTAATAACCTGGTGGGATGTGCAGACGGTAGAGCAGCCGTATCTTCTCATTCAGCTCTTCACAGTACAAAGTGTCTGAGAGGGAGAGAGAGACAATAAAGGGTTATTCTGTTGATTGATTCATCTATTTTAATCTGGATTTATTCAGGATAATCCTCCTCCTCCTCCTCCTCCTCCTCCTCCTCCTCCTCCTCCTCCTCCTCCTCTTCCTCCTCCTTCACCTACCCAGCCAGCCTGCAAACTCCCTGAAGGTGACCAGGCTGTCACAGTCCTGGTCCAGCAGGGTGAAGGTGCGGCTGGCCAGCGTGTCGGCGTGCCGGTTGGAGTCTCCGGGCCACGGCGTCAGCAGCCCGTACAGGCTCTTGAACTGTGGCCGGTCCAGCCGGTACTGCCGCTCCACGTAGGAGCGACCGGAGTCGCCCTGACGCCACGCCGCCGCCTCCGCCGCCGCCGCCGAGCTGCTGTCGCCCCAGTACAGACTGATGAAGTGCTCCGTCTGAGGAGGAGATCGTTGTGAACGCTCAAAGACACAACCGACACAGGAAGCTGGTTTACTGGATGAGAAGATACCTTGAAGAGGTCGTAGACATCAGCCAGGTTCTCTGGACACATGGAAACATCTGGAGTCACCACTCTCAACTGCACAAAAACAAGGAGGAGACGGAGGTGTGAGAGGACGTGAACTCTTAACGTCGGCCTGAAACACGTCGGTGTGCTCGGTTCTGCTCACCGCGTTGTCTTTGGTGGTGTCTTCGTGAGCCTGCAGCACTTGGATTCTGTGTCGACAGCGAAGCCTCTCGATCTGCCTCACCGTGAGGTCTCCGAACTTCTGACGAAGGAAACGACAAACAGCAAAGAGAGTCAGTGGAGGTTCAGGACAAACCAACTGCCATGAAGAGATGAAGACATGAAGAGATAAAGAGATAAAGAGATGAAGAGATGAAGACATGAAGAGATGAAGACATGAAGACATGAAGACATGAAGACATGAAGACATAAAGAGATGAAGAGATGAAGAGATGAAGAGATGAAGAGATGAAGAGATGAAGAGATGAAGAGATGAAGAGATGAAGACATGAAGAGATGAAGACATGAAGACATGAAGAGATGAAGACATGAAGACATGAAGAGATGAAGAGATGAAGAGATGAAGACATGAAGACATGAAGAGATGAAGACATGAAGAGATGAAGAGATGAAGAGATGAAGACATGAAGAGATGAAGAGATGAAGACATGAAGAGATGAAGAGATGAAGACATGAAGAGATGAAGACATGAAGAGATAAAGAGATGAAGAGATGAAGAGATGAAGAGATGAAGAGATGAAGATAAAGAGATAAAGAGATAAATACATGAAGAGATGAAGAGATGAAGAGATGAAGACATGAAGAGATGAAGACATGAAGACATGAAGACATGAAGAGATAAAGAGATGAAGAGATGAAGACATGAAGAGATAAAGACATGAAGACATGAAGACATGAAGAGATGGAGATAAAGAGATAAAGAGATAAAGACATGAAGACATGAAGAGATAAAGACATGAAGACATGAAGAGATGGAGACATGAAGACATGAAGAGATGGAGACATGAAGACATGAAGACATGAAGAGATGGAGACATGAAGACATGAAGACATGAAGAGATGGAGACATGAAGACATGAAGACATGAAGACATGAAGAGATGAAGACATGAAGAGATGAAGAGATGAAGACATGAAGACATGAAGACATGAAGACATGAAGACATGAAGACATGAAGAGATGAAGACATGAAGAGATGAAGAGATGAAGACATGAAGAGATGAAGACATGAAGAGATGACATGAAGAGATGACATGAAGAGATGAAGAGATGAAGAGATGAAGAGATGAAGAGATGAAGACATGAAGAGATGAAGAGATGAAGACATGAAGACATGAAGACATGAAGACATGAAGAGATGACATGAAGAGATGAAGAGATGAAGAGATGAAGACATGAAGACATGAAGACATGAAGACATGAAGAGATGAAGACATGAAGAGATGACATGAAGAGATGACATGAAGAGATGAAGAGATGAAGAGATGAAGACATGAAGAGATGAAGACATGAAGACATGAAGAGATGAAGAGATGAAGACATGAAGAGATGAAGACATGAAGACATGAAGAGATGAAGACATGAAGACATGAAGAGATGAAGACATGAAGACATGAAGAGATGAAGAGATGAGCAGCGACATCTTCAAGATAAACTCAAACAAAGCTCAAGTCGTCATCATCCGCCCAACATCCCTCACAGCTTCTCCCTCCACGTCGATAGTATATATATATATATATATATATATATATATATATATATATATATATATATATATATATACACACTATGATATATATATATATATATATATATATATATATATATATATATATATATATATATCATAGTACATATATATATATATCATAGTACGTTGTAAGAAGGATGCATATTGCTTTTAAAATGAAGAAAGTATTTGCTTTATTAACATAACTTAAAGAGGAGCTGTTTGTGTGTCTGACCTCGTAGGACTCGTTGATGAGGTCGCTGATGTTTGTGTTTCTCACAGCGGGAATATCGCTGCTGGTGCTGCTGGTGGTGGTGGAGGAGGTGGTGGTGGGGGAGGAGGTGGTGGTGGGGGAGGAGGTGGTGGTGGGGGAGGAGGAGGAGGTGGAGGTGGAGGCGTCCTCTGCAGCAGGCGGCGAAGACGGAGGACACGACGATTCTTCACTTCCAACCTGATCCAGAAAACTACAAGAAACAGAGCGTTCACCTTTTATAAACTTAAATATATGATCACATACACAGGAAGTAGAAACAGACAGAAGCCATGAGAACATAGTGAAGAGAAGGGAATAGTTAAGAAAAAGCCTTCTACGTCTCGAGAAGGTAAAAGGGGAAAACATTGAAATAATAATTAGGAATATTTGTAGCAGTCGGCTTCACACAGACAGTGAGATATTTGGAAAATCAAGATATATATAATATAATAAGGGATAAATGGATAAGTTAATATATATACATATATACATATACAGTTGTTCCCTTCAATTTCATATTTTAACAAAATTGCTCCTTTCAATATGGAAGCCCATTCCCGCCAGCAAAAAAATAAAGTAAAAAAAAAAAATAAAAAATGTAATTCACAAAAAAAAGAAATGGAAAGATGTTTCCAGTTGCTGTTTATTGGTCGCCACCTCAGCCACATTGGTTTCATTCTTTATACTCCAGAGCTTCAAGGGTGCGTTTGCTCAGTACAATCCATGTGAAACATCATCTGTATTTCATGTGTTGTAAAGCCACGTTTTAAAGAAGTCTTCAATGTACTCACAATCCATTCATATGTCATAGCTGCTTCTATGACTGTTGTGTTAAAGTATCTCATCATTTCGACTTTCTATAGCAACTGGAAACATCTGGTCAGTGTTATGGTTACAGATGGATGCACCAAAAGTTTATTTTTTTTTTTGCTGGTGGAAAAAAAGATTCCTTGTTTCTGCAAAGTTGTTGGACTGAAATCATCCAGACTACTTCTTCTTCTTCTTCTTCTTCTTCTTTGATACGTGAGCGATGAAAGCATCGCCCCCTAGTGGATGAAAAGCTACTCGACACGTTAATGCCTTAAAATCACAGCTTTAACCTCACAGGTGTTTTTACTAGTAGAATTAGTTGTAATCATAATAGAGTGAAACTTGCCACCACACTCTATTACACAATAATAACATGAGTTCATATTTATAACACAAGTGTACCTTGTGAGGATCATGAGAGCCTGCCCATCGTCCGTGCTGGCGGAGAGCTGCGCCGCGTTGGCCTCCAGCGCTGCCAGACCGAGCTGGAAGATGGCTTTGATCCCGTGGAAGAAGAAGCAGTCGACCACGCAGACGGCGCTGTGGAAGGGAAGCACGCTGAGGAAGAGGGTGAGGAACCAGGAGAGGGAGACGGAGGAGAGAGTGGAGAGGTCCGCCACGTGTTCGGCCAGCTCCGGCAAACGCTCCCGGATCAGCTGCTCGAACACCGACTGGTCCACCTGAGCGCCTGCAGGGAGGGGGGGGGGGGGGGGGGGGGGAGGGAGGGAGGGAGTGAGAGAGAGAGAGTGTGAGTGAGTGAGTGAGTGAGTGAGTGAGTGGACGTGGGTTACAGGTGGGTCTGAAATTGTGACACTGCTGATACAATATCTACCAAAATTACACTTTTTAAAAAATACTTTTGTGCAAAAAAATAAATAAGACGTAATAATAATTAAAAACCTGTATCATCTCTTCAAATAAATAGTATCATAACAAAAGTATTTATAACTGTCCATGTACTATTACTCTCATGTGAAATCATTATTAATCTGCACAATAAATTGTACAATATGTTTAATATGCATGTTTATATATACTGTACATTTCAAGATGTATATTTTTTTATTCTTATTTAATAAACGTAATAGACCATTTAAATGTAGTTACATGTAGGAGGAGTTTGATGCACATATTTGTTGCATTTATCATTCATTATTTTTATTATTTACTTATATTCTCTACATGTACGGTGTTGTAAATTGAGGCTTTATTTACATAATCCTTTATTTCTATATGCATATATAAGAGAAACTACATCTCAATAACCTCGAGTGTTTCTGACGAGCAGCTTTGTTCTTCATGGTTTCACCACTAGATGGCAGCAAAGTGTTATTTATATGATAAATTACAATCTGCTTAAAAATATGATGTTCATGCGAAGTCATCATTTTAATATTCTCAACAAAAACAAACAATTAAGAAGTATTGACTGTGAAGACTGATTATCTAAAACCTATTAATGATGATTCTTTATTACTAATGCGGTCGACACTCTTTGTTGTTTTCATCTCTTCTGGGTTCAGGGAACGGTTACTAATAAAAAAGATGAAATAACTGCAGCCTCAAATCAATGCTCCGAATATAAATTCTCAGAAGGATAAACACAAACATCTATTACTAAAAAGGAAGAGGAAATTGTTTTAAAGGCGTAAACACAGTGCTTCACAAACACAGGAAATGAGGCTGAAAATACTCCGCCTGGTGTCTGATCAGCAGCAAAACAACCACAAACAACCAAACACACGGCGGTTACGTGACTTTGAACAAGGAGCAGCTTACTGGAGGTAAACGCAGCGTAACATTGACCTCTGACCTCTCACCTATGACCCTGCGGTTGAAGTAGTCCGGCAGCATCCTCTCACAAACGGCCACCAGCAGCCAGAAAGCTTCTTCTTCTTTAGCGTAGAGCAGCAGCACCGACGCCAGGATGTTCATCGACTGAGGGAGACGAGGAGGGAGGAAGAACAAACACCGGGGTCAGAGGTCCTTAAAACCAGGAAGAGGTCTCAATCTCTAGTTTCAAGTCTTCTTCAATACAGCATGATGTTCATTTAGTAACTTATGGTCCATTTAGAGTCAAACAGACCATAAAGCAGGGGATGCTTTAGGGGCGGGGCTACACAGTGATTGACAGGTCTCTACCAGCGACGTATACGGCGTCTCTACGTCACTCCTCCTCAGTCCAGATATGGTCACTTCCTGTTCATTGGTTGCAAAGAAACAAGATGGCGACGGCCAAATTGCCGAACTCGAGGCTTCAAAACGTCCACAAAAAATAGAAATAAAACTACTGTTTTCACTACAAGTACCCACTGTTTAAAATAAATACACTTTTGCATTTTCAGTTTGATTTACTAATATCTTTACAGTGTACTCTGACTCTCGGTGCATTTCTTTTACTACACCAGTGTAAATATAATATTTATCCTTTATGAAGTATGAGGTCGTATCAGTAGGTAGGATTTGGTTTGTGTGTTAATTACAGAACTATTAAATAAAATGTATATATTTTTTTAATTACAATATTATTTTAGACAGTCAGAATAATAGATTTACTAGATGTAGGAAATAACCTTCCTCTGAAACTAACAACCTCAGAACTACTACTACCACTACCACTACCACCACCACCACCACCACTACCACTACCACTACTACCACCACTACCACCACCACCACCACCACTACTACTACTACTACTACTACTGCAGTACCACCACCCTACCTGACAGTATCCGATCTTGGGGTTGCGGTGAGCGTAGGCGGTGAGGACGCGTCTCAGTGCAGCGATGCCGGTGGGGTTCTGGAAGGCCGGGTGGTCCGGCAGCGAGCGGTGAAGGTCTCGCTCGATCTCCTCCGTGGCCAAGCTGCTGTGACCCATCGACTTCTGCACCATGCTGGTGTAGTAACCCTGATGGGACTCCAGCTCCGAGGACGCGTCTGCAATGACCACAAGTAGAAATAAGCAAAAACAATATACATAATGCAACTCAAGGCAAACGGCAACGGCTAACGCTAACTAGCTCTCCTCCTGCAGATTTCAACACATATTTGTTGTTCACAATGTATCAAGAAAAGAACCGTGTTCAACCAATAGACTGTTAATAAGAAGAGGACGTAGTCGTCGTGACGTCTCTCGTTGGTTTGTGGACGTTATGAAGCCTCAAGTTCGTCCGTCGCCATCTTGGTTTTTTTTGCAACCAGTGAACAGGAAGTGACCACATCTGGAATGAGGAGGAGTGAGGAGGAGAGACGTCGTGTACGTCTCTGGTAGAGACCTGTCAATCACAGTAGCCCCGCCCTAAAGCATCCCCTGCTTTATGGTCTGTTTGACTCTAAATGGACCATAATGTACTAAATGAACATCATGCTGTATTGAAGAAGACTTGAAACTAGAGATTGAGACCATGAACTCATGTTTACAATGTTTACTGAGGTAATAAATCAAGAGAGAAGTAGAGTCATTTTCTCATAGACTTCTATAGGACCAGAGGAGTCGCCCCCTGGTGGACATTAGAGAGAATGCAGGTTTAAGACACACACACACACACACACACACACACACACACACACACACACACACACACACACACACACACACACACACACACACACACACACACACACACACACACACACACACACACACACACACACACACACACACACACACACACACACACACACACACACACACACACACACACACACACACACACACACACACACACACACACACACACACACACACACACACACACACACACACACACACACACACACACACACACACACACACCAGAAAGCGTCATCCACAGCTCCCCTCGCAGCGACTCTGGTATCCCCATGGCTACGAGTCTCTGGATCTTGTCTGTGCGGAACATGTGGACGCCGCGACCGAACTCGGTGAAATGATCCTCCCACAGACGCTCCTTCATCTGCTCCACGCTCTGTGAAATATATACATCCATTAAAAACACAGGAGAGATGAACACGTTGGCTTTAATGTGAGGTTGACTCGAGGCGTCTCTACCTTGTTGCCGTTGGTTCCGGGTTGGTTGAGGTGGAAGGCCGTCATCAGAGCCTCGCTGTTGACGGTGTTACGCAGAACCTGCTCCTCTACCTCCTCTTCATCAGAGGGGCCGGTGTCGTAGTAGAAGGTGTAGTAAGGCGTCGGGGAGCTCTGAGCACAAACGTGAGGACAGAAGAGTAAATGAGGGTCAAACAGCCGGCATGTAAACCGCCAGAATATTAACGAGATGAAGTCTGTAAACCTTGTTACATGTTATTATGGAGTGAAAAAGAATAAATCTGTAAAAGAATAAGGAAATAAATGTGGCAAAATTAAGAGGAATAAATAAGTAAATAAAGAAATGTGGATATATAAAGAAAAAAATGTATATGCATTTTAATTTACTTTGTTTTATTTGTTAATTTATTTCTGTTTATATGTATTCAAATTTTGTAAAGAAATATTAATTTATTAATTTCTGTATATTTTAATGTTTTTATCTATTTATTTTAAACGATGTAATTTATTTATTTATTTTCCCTTTTTGTAATCTTTTATTTGTTCAGCTTTAATTTTGCACATTTTGTATTTTTTTATTTATTCTGTTATTTATTTCCACATTTATTTCCTTATTCTTTACAGATGTATTCTTCTTTATGGCATCCTCTGACTCCACATCTCATACCCCCCCCCCCATACAACAGTCTGTAACTGTAGACGTACCACGCTCCTCTTGCCGTCCCTCCTGCTGCGGAACATGGAGCGTTTCCACTGCAGAGCTCGGAGTCTGGAGTTCAGGTTCTCCACCAGCTCGTCTCGGTCCTGCAGCTCGATCAGCTGGAAGGCCTTCTTCGTCCGAACGCTCACTATGACGGGGTTTGGAAGCAGGCTGGTGCTCTCCGCCTTCTCTATGGACAACACCTGAGGAGACACAAGGAGACACAAGGACAACTTCATGGCACTCCTCTGACTCCATGTTTACGTCTCTGTAGTCTGTATATTTATACACATCACTCATTTATATTACTGTATTTTTACTTGCACTACATCATGTTAAGAGCCTCATTTTGTTTTAACTTGCGTGATCTTGTTTTTCTTTTTTAAACATATTTAATGAGCATTGCTGGAGGACGAGACTTCAGATCTTCAGAACCAACAACTGCTTCTCAGATGAATAAAGAAACTCAAATCACAGTTATTCTCCTCATTTCTAAAAGGCTGAACTCGTCCTTTAATGTGAACTCTAGGAGCTTCATAGAGCAGCCTGAGTGAGTTACTGGTTAACCAGCAGCAGGAAGAGTAAACAGACTGAGTGAACACACATCACAGGAGCTCAACTCAGACTCACAATAAGTTACACACATTGTGACGGAGAAATACAACGTATACAGCAGTAAATGAAGCCATATATATATATATATACACACATATCTCCTGCAGGGATCACAGAACCTCCCACGTCATGTTATCTATGATAGTTATTACCTTAAAGGCACCGTCCTGGAAGTCATGGTGTATATTTTAGACTTGAAGAGAACCACCAAAATGAAAGCAGGTAATTGATGAAGGTTTGTTGTGAAGTGAAGAGGAGCGTGTGCGTGAGGTTCTCTTTCTTCTAGATTATCTACAATAGCTTTCCTCCGACGTACCCGTCGACATACGGCTTTATTTGACCTTAAAATACATCTCAAGTACAACATGACTTCAGTTCAATGACATTTATACATTATTAGATTATGTATCGTCTATAATTCATCTCTCACTGGACCTCGTTGAATGTTAAGTGAATCTCCTGCTCTTTATAAGTGACACAGTGTTGTGATGGACGCCTGGTATCTACTGCTAACAGTTAGCCCCCGTGTAGACCTCAGGTACCCGTACCTCTGACAGCGGTATGAGGAGGATGCAGCTGCCTTCCTCTCGGCCGGAGAAGCACAGGTAGCTGTCGGTGGTGTAGAGGGTCCCGGCCGTGTGGCAGCGTGCGTGGGGGGTCCACATCGAACACGAGGCCACCTCGTGGAGCCGCTCACCACGAGGGAGCCGGAACAGAGCCAGGACGTACTCCCTCAAAGCCTGCTCCTCCAGGATCCTGGGGGGGGGGGGGGGGGGATAGAGTCAGGCGGTGACACGAGGATGTAGAGGAAACAAAGAGACACCCGGCCAACCTTTGAGTCTTCAGGTTCAGTCTGAGGTAATAAATCAAGAGAGAAGTAGAGTCATCTTCTCATAGACGTCTATAGAACCAGAGGAGTCGCCCCCTGGTGGACACTAGAGAGAATGCAGGTTATACACATGAAGCTTTGACTTCACTTTAAAGAACCGGAGGTTTGCCTCCTGGTCTGGATGGATACGAGGACTCAGCAGCCGACTGTCCTCCTTCCCTGTTCCTCTGATTTTACTATTTAACATTCAGTGAGATGAGTTTTTCTCTCCACTCTGGACTTTCTGAGGTTTCTGTTCTGTTCTCTTGCATGTACTTTCCATTTCTTCTTCCTTTTTTTCAGTTTCCATCTCTCCCCTTATGCGCTCAGATCTACTGAGAATACATTCTCTATTCACAGGTATCTGTTGTGGTCTGCTAACCGCTCAACCATCTGCTCTGCAGCTCCGGCACATTTCTTTGAACTGGTTTTGAGGTTTTTTACGACAGAAACACATTTGAATAGCACATAAATCACGTAGAGACTCCATCTTTTTGTTCACATTTGGTAACAGTTGTGGAAACTTGGAAACATGGATATATATAGATTCCAGTGTTTTACAAGTTTTGTAAAATAAATTATCAGAGAAATTAAACTTGTTTTTGTCCTTTTTTAATGATGATGTCATCATAACTGTTGTTCTGCACTACAGACATGTTCTAGTTCTCTCTACTTCTAGTCATGATGGTTCTGTTTCTATAGAGGAGCAGAACTTTATATTACAGTGAAAAACCAGGAAACAGAGAGAAACATGTGACGGGAGCGAAGAAAAGACCTAAAACTGCTGGATGTTCAGCCGCCAGGAAGTTCGTGGTGATTTAAGTCCTGGGACGAACTTTCAAGGAGCTAAAAGGTTCCTTCAGCCCGTCGTTGTCTTTGTTAACATAGCGGCCTGAAGTCTGGCAGATTATTAGCCGACTTAGGCCCCCGACCAGGGCCTTTAGGGGGGTAAAGGCCCCCAGAACTTAACTAAGACCCTGGTCCCTGAGGTGGAACAGAAACCAGAACCGGCACCGACTGACCTCTTGGTGATGCGGGCCGGCTGCTGCAGGACGCGGTCTATCTCCAGGCCCTCGCTGTCCAGCAGCCGCCTGAGGGCAATGTCAGCCAGCTGACCTATGACCCCGAACGCCTCGTCCGGGTTCAGGAACATTGAGAACTCCCTCTGACGCCGCCGCGTGTTGATCCGGACGGCCTCCGTCATCAGACCGGTGGAGACCCGCTCCAACCGCGTCACCTCCGCCCAGGGAATCACCAACTTCACTGGAGAAGAAACAAAGAGAGAGAGAGTGAAACATCCAGTTATCTTTCTACAAATCAATTAAACTCTCTTTGTGAATGAAAAGATGCCACAAGAAACATACTTCTGTGTCACGATAACCAAGAATTGAGCGCTGCTGGTAAGAAGTTTGGGTTAAAATAAGACCTGAAATACGACTTAACAACTAAAAAGGTTTGGTTGCTTTTAAACTGAAATAATCAGTTATTGTTCGGAGGAATATCCAGTAAGTTTATTCACACATTCATAGTTTCTGCAGGAGTCGGTTGGTTTTGATCTGTTTTTTGACAGCGTGCATGAATATAAACACAATAATAATCTCCCCGTTAGCTCCTTCAGTCTCCTGGTCTTTGAAAGTCAGAGCCCTCACTTTGGTGTACAGACCTTCCTTCCCCAGCAGGAAGGAGTAGAAGGCCGCGTGGTTGATGCTGAGGTAGAGGAAGCCCTGCCGAGGCACCCGGCCCTTCCAGCAGCAGCAGGAGTAGTACGTCACCAGCTTCTCCGACGACGGGAGGCCGAAGTGCAGCTCGAACTTCAGCAGCGCCTCCCTGAACTTGTCCGGCTCGTCCTCCTGGGCGGCCTGGCGACCCCCAACCTCCTCGGCAATGAGGCCCTACGGAGAAGGAGGGAACGTATGCTCATTCGTAAACTTAATCCCCGTTTTAAACCCACAGACGAAAAGCTTTTATCAGAAGATGTCAGATCCTCCTCTGGCAGGTTTCTCACCCTGACTTTTCCTTTGACGAAGCTGGCCACATCCTCTTTATTCTCAAACACAGACAGAGAGTGAAGCAGGTTGTGGACCAGCCAGTCCCAGTGCTTCTTCACCTCCTCTACGGCGGCTCCTGAGGGACAAAAAGAAAAGAGAGTCAGATGAGAGGACAACCCAAGACTAAACTCAACCACACCAAAGGAATCCCGATGGTTCAGCTCACCGCTGGCGATGACCCAGCTGATCTGGGAGCCGGGGACCTGGAGGAGGATGCGGAAGGGTGAGACCCGGGCATTAGAGTCCAGCACCGTGTCCAGAGCCCCCACCAGCAGACCTGCAGAGACGACACAACCGCAGAGAGTCAGGAGACTAAGCACAGACCAAAGGCGATGTTAGAGGAACTCATTTAGAGAAAACGTCCTTTAACCTTTTCATACCTAGCCCCATTTTTAGGCTTCTGCTCGAAAATACTATACCCATACTCAAAGGGGCCTTACTCTCTAACTACATGGTCTATTTGAATAATTTCAATGGAGTAATAACACTAAGAAGGGGTTGCTCGTATGAATTGTGTAAATATTGTGTATATGTTACTGGTTAAGAGGAAAGGAAGATGGCACACAGCTCAAATTGAAAAGTGTCAAGTTCGCCTGAAGACAAAGCACTTTTTGACATCATTTCTTTGAAATAATGGCAGCTGACACTTCTAACACCTCTCCCAAATCATAGCACAACATGTCAGCAGTGCACTCTCTGCAAAGTTTGACTTTGATAAAGTGAAGCAGAACAAAATTAGAGGTTTTAGTACAGAGAGTTTAGGCGAGGTTTCCAAAATGTGCATTTGGGCACCATGTGTGCCATGTGTGCCATGTGTGCCATTTGAATTTTCTCATGTACCAAACTACATATTTCACTTGTATATTACTAATGGTGTTCAATACATCCTAATACAGCAGTTTTGGGCTTTTTTTTTTTTTTTTTTTTATTTTATTTTGAAAATTCAACCAGACATAAAAAAACGATAATGTGATTTGTGTTGCTGGTGTCTGTTTGCTCATATCTCAGTGATAGTATGACTTAGAGAGATGTTACAGATATGTCCCTCATCTGTGTGCTGTTGGCATGTTTACTGCAATCTCGGTTTCTTTGTTAGCATCGAGCTTCGATTGCTGGGTCCGGATATGTGGGTGTGCACACTCCTGGCGAAATATGAATATGGTACTGTAGTAATTATAATAGGCTTTGAGTGAGTTGTGTTTGGAGCATGTACAAATGGCATCAATAGTCTTTTAACCGAGGTTCTGAAGTTTCACGTGGTATGCAACATCATTTTTTTTTTTTTTTTTTTTTTTTTTTTAAATTATTTTTATCAAACCATATAGGAGCTTCCCTTAAGGGACCCTTAAGGGACCCTCTCGGTAGGAAAAGGTTAAAGAGACGTTTAGTTCAATTACAGACATTTAGAGACTCTACAGGTGAAGAGGGTCAAAACATGAACTCAGAGATATCATCATGAAGCTTCACCACTTCATCACTCACGTTAAGATCATGACTTATTGTGTTACACGTTTAGTGAAATGTTATGTTATGTTATTTCAAAGTTCTGACTGAAGCAGATCTCTCTCTCTCTGCTGTTCACATGTGGAGAAGAGGATCAGGATCAGTTCTCCTGCATACCGACATATCGACTGTACGAGATTTAACTCAACAGCTTTAAAGGTTGTCGGCCTGTAAAACCTGCAGGGAAGCTTCCAGCAGGTGATTGGATGAACCATCTGTCAATCAAGCTCTTAGTGAAGAAAGTTGGGACAAAAACAAGAAGCCCTCTGATCTGATCTGAATGGTGAGATAGTGACAGATTCATGAGCTTCAGTGGAGCCTCTGCTGGTGGAGATGTGAGAAGATTAAGGGTCCTCCCTCTGGCTCTCAGCCAAATGTAAACCGGATCCGAGAGTCAGAGTCGACCTGCCTGGAGCTCTGACTCCGGCAGCCCGGCAACACAAAAGCATCCGTCTGTCGACACAAAGCCCCGAAGAGGTTCACACTAAACCTTCCAGAGAGAGGAGTCAGCGTGAATCATCGCCTCCTTTCATGAGAGGAACACAGCTCTGCTCTCACATAGACAACACCGTCATGTCCGTTTTGCTCTTGAATGCATCAATTATCTGCTTGTCTTTTTCTTGTGTTTAAAGCTAAATAAAGTAGCATTCAAGACGAGCAGAAAGTTAATAAAAACACAGACTGGTATGAAGGGACTGATCTCTCAGAGATCCTGATGAAAGTGTCTCATCACTGGAGTGTTTTCACAGCGTGAATCTTTACAGCTAGAAACACATTAAAAGAAGTCAGACCTGAGCTATGACCCAGACTCTGCTCTGTGTTGCGTGTCCGGGAGAGAGAAGCTCGTTTAATTAGTTCATGTTGAACGACGGGACAACAGGACTTGACCCTTCACCCGTCTCCCTATGGTAACAAACACATACACAAAGTAAAACCCCGGCCAGGAAGTTCCTACTATTCTGTTTTATGAGGAGCGCTCTGGCCGGGTTTCCCCACAGGGAAGGAGAATAAAGAAGACACGAGCTGGTCGCCTGGTTTATGGACGTGTGGTGTCCCTCGTTACGTAAATCTACTGTACAGACAATGTGTCCCAGAAGCCTGTCGTACGGACCCAAAAACACAGAGAGGAAGCCAGAAAGAGGAAACGGCAAACATGGAGAGAGCTGCACCTCACAGAGGTGGGAAGCTGCAGCTGCAAACAGAACACAACTGTGTAAAAACGGTGGAGGAAGTAGTCAGATATTTTAGTTACAAGTTCTGCATTCAAACTCTTACTCAAGTAAAAGTGTAAAAATATTAGTATCAAAAATATACTTAAAGTTACTACAAGGAGCTTTAGTTTAGCGGTCCCTGTGGACTAAAGTGGACCAGACTCCCTTTAGAAAACCTCTCATTCTACTGCAGCAGGTCTGACAGTCTGACCCTCTCAGTCCTGGTTCTGGTTCTCCCGTGCCTCCCTTCCCTCCAGCGGGTCCAGCAATACGTCCTGGGTCTCCAGCAGCGTGGTGTCGGTGTTGACTCCCAGAGAGGAGAAGCTCTGCTCCTGGAGGAGGAGGAGGAGGAGGAGGAGGAGGAGGAGGAGGAGGAGGAGGAGGAGGAGGAGGAGGAGGAGGAGGAGGAGGAGACACTGCTAATGCCGGGAGCTGAGCTCTCCTCCTCCCTCCGGAGCTCCTGGATCTGGGTCTGTCCACGGTGGACCGGTCTCTGCTGGAGGATCCGGGTCTGTCCGCGGTGGACCGGTCTCTGCTGGAGGATCTGGGTCTGTCCACGGTGGACCGGTCTCTGCTGGAGGATCTGGGTCTGTCCACGGTGGACCGGTCTCTGCTGGAGTCTGAGCTGAAGGAGGTTCTGGTGAACCTGCATGAGTTCTTCTGGTTTCACCAGAATCCGACCCGGTGGCTCCGATGACATCATTAAGAATAACTCTATAGAAACAGACCATCTTCTCTCTGATGGTCTCTCTACTGATGGAGGTCTGATAGAGGATCAGGACTACACTGAGACTGGTTCAGGACCAGATAAAGGTTCCTAAAATGAACGAAGGCGATGGAGCAAACAGTGGATGAACAGAGGGAGGAAAAGGCTAAACTGGTTAATGGTGTCTGAACTTATTACAATGCCCAAAGGCTGACACATTGTTTGTGAGCTCTCAATCCGATGCCTTGTTTGTTAGTAGTTTAAAAATACAATCCTTACATCTTTTTTTATAAAGCTTAATCCTTTCATTTGGCAGCAACATGTTAAATATATCGGCAAATAATAAAACAAAACAAAATGAAAGTTGTGTTTAGGCAACAAAATATATTAGTTAGATTTACGAAAAACATTATTGATAGAATAAAAATAACTGACAGGCAACAAAACAAAGTTAGGTTGAGGCAACTAAACAAAAGTTAGGTTGAGGCAACTAAACAAAAGTTAAGTTGAGGCAACTAAACAAAAGTTAGGTTGAGGCAACTAAACAAAAGTTAGGTTGAGGCAACTAAACAAAAGTTAGGTTGAGGCAACTAAACAAAAGTTAGGTTGAGGCAACTAAACAAAAGTTAAGTTGAGGCAACTAAACAAAAGTCAGGTTTATTCAACTAAACGAACGTTGGGTTTAGGCCACAAAATCAATTAGTTAGGTTTACGAAAAACATTATTGTTGGGCTCAAAATAACTATGACAGTTAGGCAACAACAAGTACAGGCAACAAAACAAAAGTCAGGTTTAGGAAAACAGTCACGAACATTAGGCAACAAAACCACAACACCAGAACCACAACACCAGAACCACAACACCCCGAGACATTTGACATCCAGAGTTGTTGTTTCGATACTGAAGCCCAGGAGGAGTTCAGAGAGTCTGTGAGCAGCGTGAAGTTAATTAAACCAAAATGTAGCGACTAGCTGTTGGTGACGTTCTCTTCTCCATATTTCTGAGCGGCTGGAGTTTTGACCCTTCAACAACTGAGCAGGAAGGTGTCACTCTGCTTCTAATCTTTGCTCTGAGGCCTGAGTGAAACATTTATACAGGAAGTGAGAACGTTTGGATACGACACAGAAGGACTTTAGAGAACTGAAGAAAACGGTTCTGTGTTTCAGAACAAACCTCAACCAGCTGTGAGTTTTTAAAGATAAACTAGAATATAACTTATTTATAATTAATTAATAGTTAAATTATCTCCACTTCTTGAAACAGAAACTAATATTTCTCCATTTCTGTTTGTTGTCTTAATATGAGACACATTTACATCATAAGCTTTAAGACACGAACAGAAACCAAATATTTTGTTTTAACTTGACTTTATTTGCACATTTACAAAGAGCATCATACTATTTGAAGTGGGCAATTGTGCCATGAACTGTATTAGAGTTTAAAAGTATTAGAATTATGACATATATATATATATATATATATATATATATCATATGTGGAACTTGTTGTTGCATAGTTATTTTTTCGGGTGTTTTCTGGTTTAAACACGGATGTTGTTCACTGATGTACAACATGTTTTATTGTTATATTGTTATATTGTTCTGTATTTGGCCCACAGTGAGGTAGTTTGGTAACACAGACTGTAGTTATGCGGAACAGGGACTTCCCCGTGAACCCTGTGATTTAAATCATCCAGAATGTGCCTGAAGTTTGGTTGAGCAGACCTTGTTAACTCTTTAATCTTCAGGGTTCCTTGTGATTTGTATTCCTGTTGTTTCTATGCTTGTTTGTTGTTGTTGTTTACCAGTCTGTGTTGGTTCTTTCCCTCCTCTATGGTGTTTAAAGTAGGTTTTTCTTTACCTGTGATCCGTCCCGTGGGCTCCCCGTGGCCTCTCCTCCTCTGCAGGAGGAAGAAGTCGTTGCTCCTCTCGGTCACCCAGAGCTTCAGAGCGTTTTTCAGCAGAACTTCCTCCGGGTTCAGCCACATCGTGTACTTCCAGCAGGGAGTGGACCTGGAGGAATGCCCTCCGCCGTCTCGGTCTTCTGCAGCGGCGGTGCGTAAAGTTTCTCCTCCGCCCGCCCTGCGTCTCTGGAGCGGCCTGGTCGGTGCTACAGGTGCGTGGTTTCGGGTTGATCCATGAGTCTTATCCTGCGGCCCCCCGACAGCTGCAGGTTCCACACTTCCTCTCCGCGCGTCTGCTCCTTCACAGCAGCTGTAGCCGACACAACCACCACAGATCGTCTATTTGAGGCGATGACTCACTCTGTAGCTGAATCTGGTTACTGGAGATTCTTTTTTATGTATAAAGATTACTTTAAGTTTTCGAACCCATAATCACAAATCATCACAATAACACGTTGCATTTTATTTTTATTTTTATATTTTGGCTCAAAAACATTGAAGGCGTTCTCCAATGACAACATTTATATTCATAAATAAAATAATGTTAATAATAATTGAAGAAGCTACAACATAAAGTCACTTAATAAACTGAAGCCAAGAAAGTTCACCAAACTATTATAATTTTAATTTATTATATTATTATTATGTAAATATGGAACTGAAACATGACGTACTGATTACAAAAGAACAACAGAAAGAAAAAAAACATTTCACGTGCAACACAAACAAAAACAAGACACTCCGGTGAAGTTTGTTCCTGATAAACAGGTGCAGAGTGAGACCTCTTCGCTTTATTTTCTTTCTGCATTTCACCAACTTTTCCCTTCCGACAGTTCCGGCAGAGAGTCGCTGGCCCTCCTGTGATTGGCTGACTCGGTGTTCAGGTGCTCAGCGCGTTAATTATACACAAAGGTTCATTGTTTGAATTCAGACCGTTTATCATTATGACAAAAGTCTAAATAGTATTATTACACTCTCTGCTTGGTTCCATTACTGCTGACTTCTGAATGGTAAATTAATCAGCATGTTACTTTAAAGAAGATTTATAATATGAATGTATTTATATATGACAGCAAATAAGAAGCAAAACATGACTCAGCTGATTGTCAATTCTAGTTATCATCATTTAGAACTAACAGACTTCAAGAGGCAGCAAAGATAATAAGGACTACAAATTGATTTTCTGAGATGTCACTAAAATCAAATGGAAGCGATATTTACATAAATTAGAATTAATCTCTTAATCTAGTGTCAGAATGTTATGAACAAAATCATGAATTGTTTTAAATTAAATTAAATTAAGCTTTATTGACATGAAAGTTTCAGAAATAAACAATGTTGCCAAAGTACAAAAAGCACATCTATTAATATTAAATATTAACACAACAGAGTATTTTTAATCTTTGAAATCTGGGATTACAGTTGAATCTGTCAAAATAAATGTTCCTCATCTCAATGAGTGTTTTACATTTGAGGAGGAAGTGCTTCTCTCTCAAACAGTGTTTTTGTTTCTTCCTGTTTAGTGTATTTTAATCTTCCATTAATGAAACAAATCACATTGAGACGCACTGAGGCTTCTGGTGAACCGTTTTATAAATCCACTTCTGATGAATTCAGACCAGCAATGAATATAAACCAGATATTCATTTTGCTCAGAGCGGTGTGAAGAAGAGGAAGTAGAAAAAGAGGAAGTTAAGGAAGTGAAACAAACTGGTCAGAGCTTAAATTAGATCTCAACATGGTGAACCAAAGACATGAAGACAATCCTGTTAGCTCCATTTAATACGTTTAAATCCAGACTTTAAAGTGACTGTGAGGACCCTTTATCTGGTCCTGAACCAGTCTCAGTGTAGTCCTGATCCTCTATCAGACCTCCATCAGTAAAGAGACCATCAGAGAGAAGATGGTCTGTTTCTATAGAGTTATTCTTAATGATGTCATCGGAGCCACCGGGTCAGATTCTGGTGAAACCAGAAGAACTCATGCAGGTTCACCAGAACCTCCTTCAGCTCAGACTCCAGCAAAGACCGGTCCACCGTGGACAGACCCGGATCCTCAAGCAGAGACCGGTCCACCGTGGACGGACCCGGATCCTCCAGCAGAGACCGGTCCACCGTGGACAGACCCGGATCCTCAAGCAGAGACCGGTCCACCGTGGACGGACCCGGATCCTCCAGCAGAGACCGGTCCACCGTGGACGGACCCGGATCCTCCAGCAGAGACCGGTCCACCGTGGACGGACCCGGATCCTCCAGCAGAGACCGGTCCATCGTGGACGGACCCGGATCCTCCAGCAGAGACCGGTCCACCGTGGACGGACCCGGATCCTCCAGCAGAGACTGGTCCACCGTGGACGGACCCGGATCTGGAGCTCCGGAGGGATGAGGAGAGCTCAGCTCCCGGCAGCAGCAGCAGCGTCTCCTCCTCCTCCTCCTCCTCCTCCTCCTCCTCCTCCTCCTCCTCCTCCTCCAGGAGCAGAGCTTCTCCTCTCTGGAGTCAACACCGACACCACTCTGCTGGAGACCCAGGACGTCTTGCTGGACCCGCTCTGGAGGGAAGGGAGGCACGGGAGAACCAGAACCAGGACTGAGAGGGGCAGACTGTCAGACCCTGCTGCAGTAACATGAGAGGTTTCTAAAGGGAGTCTGGTGCTCAGAGACACTACCACGTTAGTCCACAGGGGGCGACAGAATCAACACAATGACAGTTCCTTGTAGTAACTTTAAGTAAACAATGTACCACACACTTCAGTTGTTTTCATTTGTTTACTTTACACAAGTTGTGAATAAGTTGTTCATTTGTTACAGTAACATACTGGACGTACTGCACAGCAATTTTGTTATGTTACTTGCATTGTAACTGGAATAAGATTATAAAGTGATCTTCGAAACTTCTGTACATTGTTATTAATGTAACTTCTATAAATTCACCTCTGTTTTAAATACTACATGCATGATATACTGTGTTTGCTGTAGAGACTGATCTTTTTTAAATATGTAATGTTTATTGTAATGAAGAAAAAAACTAAAATATATATATTTATATATATATATATTAAAGTAGGCTAATGGAGTTTCACAGTTAATAATAATAACAATAATATTAACAATAATAAGTAATTTAAGGGTATCTATTTATGCATTAATGATAAGAACTAATATTTGTATCTAATATATTTTTTCACTATATATTTTTTCTTGGTCTTTCTCCACCTGTTATCGAGAATAAATAGACCAACTTAATAGTGTGTGTGAGTGTGTGTGTGTGAGTGTGAGTGTGAGTGTGTGTGTGTGTGTGAGTGTGTGTGTGTGAGTGTGAGTGTGTGTGTGTGTGTGAGTGTGAGTGTGAGTGTGTGTGTGTGTGTGAGTGTGAGTGTGTGTGTGTGTGTGTGTGTGTGTGTGTGTGTGTGTGTGTGTGTGTGTGTGTTTACGCACCTGTCTGCTCTCGCTCTCAGCAGCCACAAATGGAATGCTGCGCTCACACTCCTTATTGGGTCATATGTGAGAATCACCCGGAAGTTGGTGTCGCTTTTATTATTGTCCAACCCCCACACCGCAAGAGTTCCTCAACTTTTTAAACAGAACTTTCCACCATAACAAATGTAGAAATATACTGTTTGTGTTCGGTTTAAGATATACTTAGTTAAATTGCTTTTTTGAAAACCTGGACGGGTTTTGTGCTTATTTTAAACAGTCATATCGTATTTGTTTCCTGCCGGAATCGGTCCGATTGCGGTCCTTTCCGGTTCCGGTTCTGGGAGGAGAGCAGCGGTGTGATTCCTGAGGAAGCTTCTTTCTGTCAAAATGCAGGTTAGTTTAACGTTATAAGACGTTTAAACTGTGTGTTTGACGCTGTTCAACGAGACGATGTAACATCTGCTGATGTCTGTGTTGATAGTTGAGATAATTTAAGAGCAGAGCTTATAAAGCTAAGCTAGCGGTGTAGCTGGGCGTGTTTAAACGGTATCTTCACCGTTAGCTAGCAAAGAGCTTCATTTAACCCAACAACCTGTCAGAGAGACGGAAAGGAAATGTATTAAAACGATTTGCGATTAAATAACGAATAATAAAATAGATAATAATAAAATATAATTTATAGTAAAATGTTATGATTATGGAAATATTATTTTAATAAACTGCTTGGAACAAGTTAAGTTAGAACTAGCTTAAGTATCTGATAAGAAACGTTTAGGTGTTGAGCATTTACATTGTTGTATGTATATAATTATAATTATTATTATCACCATCGTTGTAATGAAGTTCAATTATTTAATGTAGTATTTTGCCCATTTAATATGTATTTATAGCACATATATGTTTATATTATTTAGTGGATTATTTTTTCAATACAATACATTGAATAGTCTATATAAATATATTTGTATAAATAATATATAATATATATATTTTTAGTATGATAAATAAAAATCCAAGAAGCAGATCGAAGACGAGTTTATGTTGTCGATTTTTTGGGGGAAATTATTCTTCACATTTAAGTGGCTGATTTGAACCTGTCGGCTAAATGTTTTGTCTCCCCAGCAGTACAACAGTTGGTATAACTAAGCGGTTATCTGTCTACAGTATTCTAAATATATAGTTAAAGATAAAGCAGGTTAGGGTTACACATCTTCAAAAACTAGCAGATTTTAGTTTTAAATATCTTTCACTCTTTTTACAAAACCAGAAGTAAATGACAGACCAGAGCTGAAAGAAACCAGAGAAACATTATTTGTATTCATGCTTTGTTTTCCCTCCAGGACCCGAACGAAGACACCGAGTGGAACGATATCCTGAGGAAGAAAGGCATTCTTCCTCCCAAAGAGGTACCTAAAGATGACGAAGAGGAGGAGCTGGCCCTCCAGCAGCAGTCTGTCGGTGAGAGAGACAATATTTCATGTTCTTCTTGTTTCCACCTCACAAAACATGGCGTCTTCTGTGCAGATGTACAAACGAAAACCACGGACATTATATCAAATATGAGTGATGGTTTCATTTGAGCCCCTTCGACTGATCACTGAGGGTCAGATTAATCACAGAACATGTCATGACTGCTGTTCCTCTGAACAGTTAAAACGTACGAGGACATGACGCTGGAAGAACTGGAGGAGAATGAAGATGAGTTTGGTGAAGATGATGAAGCTGCCATTGAGCTGTACAAGTAAGTGTGAAGGCTCTCCCTATAATGTCGTCTAAATCCACCTTTAAACGACCTTTCACATCGGGGCTCATGTGTCTCCTTGCAGACAGAAGCGTCTCGCCGAGTGGAAGGCGACTCAGATGAAGAACATTTTCGGGGAGATGTGTGAGATCTCCGGGCAGGAGTACATCAAGGAGGTGAACAAGGCCGGAGAGGGCATCTGGGTGGTGCTGCACCTCTACAGACCCGGGTAGGTCGTCCAACAAAAGAGAGGACTCCAACAATTCTGTGGAACAAAAACATCTGGTGTCTAAAAGGACAGAAGATACACGAGTGTGATTGTGGTGAATTGACCCTTTAAGACATTTAATCTATTTAATGATTACATGCATCTTCTCTGGCTTCAATAGAAGAACCCTCTGAGATTATAAAGTCACACTTTAACGAGTAAAGAACTTGTGTATTAGCTTCACTTTGAGTTTGGATCAACTCAGACGCCACCGTTAAACGCTGCGCTAACGTGAGCCGCCTAATGCAAATATATATAAACTTGTACAAGTATTTATTCATATTCATAGAAGAACAGAAAGAATATGAATATATACGTAACGTTCAGGACCTTTCCCTCGCTCAGAGGCCATCCTTACTCTAGTTCAGGTGGCTAAATCTATTACCCCCCCACTACCCAGGTTATACTTATTATTATTAATATGGCCATCGTAGTTTTGGATTAAAATACCGTCTGGTAGGATATGAGTTCATACACGAGGAGCAGAAACCCCTTCAGCAGTTTAAATACTGCTTTGTATTAATGATTAGATGATGTCGATGATGACCTGTACTGTCTCTGTCCACTAAAAGACCTGGTGTCTCATCTCCGTCCGTCTCCTTTTCCCAGCATCCCTCTGTGCTCGCTCATCAACCAGCACCTGAGCTCGTTGGCCAGGAAGTTCCCCCAGACCAAGTTCGTCAAGTCCATCTCCACCACCTGCATCCCCAACTACCCCGACCGCAACCTGCCCACCGTCTTCGTCTACCTGGAGGGAGAGATGAAGGCCCAGTTCATCGGGCCGCTGGTCTTCGGGGGCATGAACCTCAAAGCTGACGGTAAGCGTTTGAACACACACTAAAGTCTTGTACTGTATATAATATACATATATACATATATATACAATTATATATATATATATATATATATATATATATATATATATAATTGTATGTTTGTGTTGTTTTTTGCTCTGTTTCGTCTCATTTCTTGGTCTTTGGAGAAGTGGTTTTGTTGTATTTGTTAAATCACATTGTAATCTTTGAGTTGTTGATATTTTGGACAAACACTCCCGTCCTGCACACGTCTTCACATATTCTTGATGCCGTGTTTGTTCTGGTTCCCGTCCAGAGCTGGAGTGGAGGTTATCAGAGTCCGGAGCCGTGAAGACGGACCTGGAGGAAAACCCCAAGAAGCAGATCGAAGACAAGCTGATGTCGTCCATCAGATGTTCGCTTCCTACGGGAAAGGACGGCGACTCTGAGGACGAGGACTATTAGAGACTCGGAGGGGACAGCGTCTCCTCTTTATCAGCGTATACATTTCATACTGTAACTCGTGTGCAGAGCTCCATCCTGCTCCAGGACATCTGGACGGGGAAGCAGCACAACAACCTTTCATAGTTTAAATAAGCGTCCGACGGCTTCGCCCGAAATCTTTACAAAAAGCATCAAAAGACAAATTGTAACTTTTTTTATTACGTTTCATGATATTTATGTCACAAAAATGTACATTTGAATCTGTTGAATTAAATGTGAGTTCACCTCTTTGCCACAATAATCCGTCCCAGTTGTTCTGTTGGTGCCGTTGGCTCCACATTGACTCTGATTTGACATTTGGAAGCATGCCCTGATGTTCATGTTCTCTGTTTTTCCGTCTGTACATACATTTATTTTCTGGTGTTGCCCGGAGGCTTCCTGCCGTCCTCTTCTTCTCCTTCAGCCTGATGTCCTTGTTGTTGTAGATATTTCTCTTCTACAGCATTCCCTCCGGCAGACCTCGAACCTTCTGTTTCATTAGGAAGAGAGAGGAGAAGTCAAGAGGCAGTAAATCCAACCCAGAGCACTGATGAGATTTCTAAAGATCTTCCTGCAGACGGAAGAGAAATGCTGAACGTTCCTTCCTTTCTGTTTCTCTTCACTAACGTTCAGAAGCTGTTGATGAATCCTCAGCCTGAGGAACATGGAGGTCATCAATATGTTTGTTTGTTCAGACTTTTCTCTAATCTTTGAGATGAAATGATCAATATTCATCCCAAAGGAGACGTTGGTGTCAGTTTGATCAAAGACTATAAACTATGGAGCGGAAGAAGCAATAAGATTAAGAAACGTATAGAAAAGAACATATTAATAAGTAAAAACAAGGCGTACAGAAGTTACACCGGCGCTAATAGAGAAATGACATTGAGAGAATATTGATATTAACGTTGTATTGCTATAATATGAATATGTTTGTTGGATGTTTCGGCTGTTCTTCCTGCAGAAAGGGGAGGAGTTACACTTCAGAAGGGGGAGGAGTTACACTTCAGAAGGGGGAGGAGTTACACTTCCCTTTGTTCTTCAAGCCTCCAACACTTCTTCTCTTGGAAGTGAGGTTCAGTTTGGTGTTCTATGAAAGTATTTTAGTTTTTTGCTAATTATTATAACTTTGACCAAATAGCATTGAAGTTGGTTATTGTGCTTTCCATCATAATAGTGCTTACATTTATATTTAGTGTCCTGGTTCAAATATACATCATCTTAACACTAACATCATGTTTACAGTCGAAGCAACAAAGTGTTCTTTAGGAGCAGTAACGCTGGACAGAAAGAGGACGAGGTCTATAAGAGGAGTGTCTTCACATTATTACTGCCGTTACCCAGAATCCTTCGGTGTTCATGCAGCTGGAAGTTAAAAGAAGAGTTTGTGTGTCTTCGTGGCTTCTTACCAGCAGTAACACCTTCTTGTTCCTCCTCTGGGACAGTTTGGGGGAAAGTCGCATCAAGGGATGAACCGAGTGAGACTGGAGGACAAAGGAGAGGAAACAGTGATATCTGGTACCACACGTATACTGTACATATACACATATCTATGTATAGATATGTGTATATGTACACATAGATATGTATTCACTACATGCTAAATTATTACTATTATTATGGCTTTTATATTATCATGTGCCTTGTTTTTTGAGGTCTTCTATAGGTTCTATTTTATAAAATGTTTTATAAAAAGTAAATAATAAAGATGGTATCAGACATAGCTGAACAGAAACCTTCATGAATCAATATTAAAGCTGCGTTCAGGCCGACATAAAGCACAGTGTAGTTATGAGTTATGAGCCTTTTGTTCCAACTGTCGCCTCAGATTTGGAACCTTGTTTGTATTTTTTCCTAAATCTAAATTTTGCCTTCAGAGTATTTTATTTAAGCAGATTTGTGTTCAGACGACATTTGAAAGCTTTTGGCTTCTTTTGTAAAATAAACATGTTTTTGTACTAAAACTAACGGCTCGTGTTTTGTAAATGTTTCACCAACAAGCAGCTAATCATCTAAACCACGTCTGAATATGAAATACTGCTGTGATGATTCATGTGAAGCAGCTGTAATAAGGAGCACATGGTGCACTTGAAACGGGTTCATTAAAGTGAACAGCTGACTGACTGACTGTCAACATTACAAACATTAAAGTTTGATCTGTTTTAGGTTCGTTTTTCCATTTTCAGAGACTTGATCTCTTCGTCGTTCACTTCAGCATTTAAAGAATCATTTCTGTAAACCGGTTGGTGAGCTTCTCGTTACACCTCTGCTGCTGTTTACAACAACAGGATGCATTAAAGACAGGAAGGACCTCAGCGGTGCGCTCACCTGATGCTGCACAGCTCCGACAGAGTCGCGTGCTTTAGAATAATGAAACAGGAACTGAAAGACAGGAGAAGCTCAGCGGGTCAGTGAGCTGAAGATCATACCAGAAATAAGCAGAACTGAGGGTTGAAAACTTACTCTTTTGAAAACGTTCTGGACTTGCTCCTGCAGGGAAACACAAGTTCAGATTAATAACTGGTTTTATAGTCTGGATATTAGATACTGTGCACTGTTCTCGCTGCACAACTGTCTGTAACATTCATTGTTGTTGCATAAAGTACAGAAACTCTGTCAAATCTGATTTGAATGCAATGCAACCACCAATAAATACATCTTTATTTGAAGAAGCATGTAAGAAGTCTGTATGGTGGTGTTGTGTTCCTCTTTGTAAACTCATGTTTATCACTTTAATGAGCATGTACGCTTGATTCTTCCCTCTCTCCTCTCGCCTAGAGACACAGCTGCTCTCAGGTTCTGATGAACAGAATCAAGGAATGTGTTTCCTAACGAAAAACGTAGAATTGGTTCTTTATAACCCAACGTATAAGTAGCCCCTACCTGCCTTACAAGTGATTAAAGCGTTTTGATTGCCTCTATAGGGCTCTCAACATGGCGGCTAGCAGCTAACGGTGCTGACAAACTGTGCTCCATGTTTTACAACTTGAATGTTAACAGAGGTGAGCAGTCATGTCCACTGTGTTTACAGTTAATATCTCAAGGTACTGCAGTTAAATACTGCATAGTATTTCATATTCTGTACCTTTAAAGTGACTTTAAAGTTGTTAATCTTCACCTACCTCGTTCTGGTCTCGCCATAAAACATCACTCAAGTCTTCACTTTGGATACCTCGCACCTGCAGATTATTTATGAATTATTAATAACACAACATCCAGGTAAATATATACATATATGACCAGAGAGTTTTGGTTATCGACCGAGTTAAGAAGAAATAATTTAAGGAAGAAATATTACCAATAATATCTGACGGAGCGACAAACAAAAGCTGCTGTTGATTAACGATTACAATGAATTTACAACCTTTTTACGATCTTTTGAATTAACATTTCTTTCTTCACTCTCATCATTAATCAAACATCACACGTGGAAATGGAAACAAAGAATTGAGACTTAAAGAAGAAAAACTTGCATACAGTTGTGAGGAGTAATAAACGTCAGCGTGATAGTTTGAATGTGGATGAATGTAAAATAATAAAGATCATTTCCTACCTTTCTAAACTCCAGCTCGTCTCCCCACTGGTCCAGAGGAGCGGCGTCTGAGTGAAGAGCACATGTGAGGACTTTCAGCATCAATACAAACGATAATAAATACACGACTCTAGTTTGTGGTCCACAACTGGTTACTTTAAACTGCGTCAAATGCAAAGTAGATCTTTTAAAGAGGACGTTAACAGCAGCTGTGGTTTAAGCTGCCGCCTCGACGCAGTGATGCTGACGTGTGCTCAGGAGGTGTTCAGTACATCCTGACATCACTGTGGCTGTGGTCAGTGTGTCGGAGCACACGGAATACGTTTACATGCACACTAATATTCCACTCATATCAAAATACTGTGAATTACACAGGGGTCATGTTAAGAGCATGTATCTGTTTGTATATTGTGAATGAGTTCTTATTGTGAATTGATGATGTTCAGAGTAAAACCTGTGTGACATGTTGATACTGTTCAGGGTCTAGGATCATTCTGTGGACATGTACAGTATACATACAGTATATATATATATACATGTATACAGCTCATTCACTATATATATATATAAGCTGGAGTAGAGATGATGGCCAGAAGAACAGAAGGAGAAACATCATGAAGGACTTGGACATCATCAGGTTTCTGGATATGAACAAATATCAGTGTTGTATGCACAGCTGCATGTAAAAAGGAATATTAGTGGAATATTCATTTTCATTATCCATTGAAACAGAATAGTGGGAATATTGCATTTTTTCGGAATATGGATAAAGAAATTGTAATATTTTGTGCATGTAAACGTAACCATTTACTCAAGTTATGTACGTCTGAGATACTTCTTTATTTCAGTACTTTATACTTTAACTCCACTTCATTTCAGATTTCTTTATTACACTATAGCTGTGTGTGTGTGTGTGTGTGTGTGTGTGTGTGTGTGTGTGTGTGTGTGTGTGTGTGTGTGTGTGTGTGTGTGTGTGTGTGTGTGTGAGTGATGGCAGGTTGTTTTTCAGTGTTCAGTGTGTAGATTCAGATTTTACATATGATCACATTAAAAAACACAATCCCAGGATTCTAGATGTGTTTTAAGGTTGAATCCAAGACAGAAGCAAGAAAAGAGAATCCACATCATTTACAGCTTATTTGTTTTTGTTGCATTAATAATTACCCATAAACAAGTTAACACCAGTTAATGAAGTTAAATGTGATCACTCACCTGTTGTGCTCCAAGATCCAAGAAACCAGAATAAACATAGAAGAAAAAGTTGTCGCTCACTGGGCAGAGACATGGCTCGTGTGCTTCCTCGCTCCTCTTCCTCTCTTAATTAGCGCGCTTGTTTTGGAGAGGCTTCTGTGCCTTGTGGTGCGCACCGGTCTGCTTCGGTTCGGTTCGGCTCCCGTCGTTGATCTCCGTAACTCAATCAGCTGTGTGTGTTCTGAACAATGTGCCCTCTGCTTGCAGCAGTTTAAAAGCGCACGACCCTCTTTGCAGGCTGACAGGAATCCTGTGGCACGCAGTTGGTGACCAATCACACCGACCCGGTCATCAGCACGCCCGCATGCGTAAATCCAACGCACTCCCACAGGCCTCACTCTCTCCCACACACGCACACACGCACGCACACGTGTTTCTGGGAATAACGCAGCACTGGGTGTAGTGGGCTGAGTGCTGATGTCAGACAGTTAATATGGACCATATGACTGGACCCTGATGACCAAGCAGCTGGTATAGACTCTTTCATATTTTACTTTCAGGATTATATCTTGAAAACATGTTACAGTGAAAATTGTTCTTTATGTATAAGTATTTTATTTTTAGTTTTTTTGTGTATTTCAAATGTTTAACGTGAAGAGCTGACACCAACTACACAGTATATAATCAAAGTAGTCTTTTAAATGAGTCTTTTATATTTCAAAATAAACCAGTAGTTCTTATGTTGAATGATGATGTCATTCACACCTCAACAAACAAACAAAAATATATATTCAATTTTAAATGAAAAGACAAAACTAAAAACAAAACAGCCAGTCAGGTTAATAATAAATCAAACCTGGAGACAAAATACTGTAAATACATCTGTCCACATGTCTGTCTGTCTCAGCATTGTACGTTTCTGCAAACCACAGGAAACGTTAATGCAGGAAAAGTTAGATTGGTGTTGTTGGTTTGTGTTAAAAGAATAACGTACAACGCAACAGTATTATTTCTTGTAGTATTATTTCACAATACTAATAATTAGTAACTTAATAATTGTTATTATATTGTTCATATAAGTTTCTATTTTTTTGTATTTTTTTTCTATTCTTCTGTTGTAATCTTTAATGAAACTCTGGCACAAGAATTTCCTTCGGGATTAATAAAGTTCTATCTTATCTTTCCTATCTTAACCACGTAACAACGTAACAACGTAACAACGTAACAACATAACAACGTAACAACGTAACAACGTAACATAACATAGTAAGGTAACAACGCAACGTAACAACCCAACATAACAACGCAACAACGTAACATGATGTTATTTTGTAACTTAACAACCGTAATGTAACTTAACATGGTAAGGTGACTTGTTAATGTGAAAATGTAACGTGACATGGTATCTTGACATGGTAACGTGACATGGTAACGTGACATGGTAACGTGACATGGTAACGTGACATGGTAACGTGACATGGTAACGTGACATGGTATCTTGACATGGTAACGTGACATGGTATCTTGACATGGTAACGTGACATGGTAACGTGACATGGTAACGTGACATGGTAACGTGACATGGTATCGGGACATGGTAACGTGACATGGTAACGTGACATGGTAATGTGACATGGTAACGTAACATGGTAACGTAACATGGTAACGTAACATGGTAACCTAACATGATAACGTAACATGGTAACGTGACATGGTAACGTGACATGGTAACGTGACATGGTAACGTGACATGGTAACGTGACATGGTAACGTGACATGGTAACGTGACATGGTAACGTGACATGGTAACGTGACATAGTATCTTGACATGGTAACGTGACATGGTAACGTGACATGGTAACGTGACATGGTAACGTGACATGGTAACGTAACATGGTAACGTAACATGGTAACGTAACATGGTAACGTAACATGGTAACCTAACATGGTAACGTAACATGGTAACGTAACATGGTAACGTAACATGGTAACGTAACATGGTAACGTAACATGGTAACGTAACATGGTAACGTGACATGGTAACGTGACATGGTAACCTAACATGGTAACGTAACATGGTAACCTAACATGGTAACGTAACATGGTAACGTGACATGGTAACGTGACATGGTAACCTAACATGGTAACGTAACATGGTAACCTAACATGATAACGTAACATGGTAACGTGACATGGTAACGTGACATGGTAACGTGACATGGTAACGTGACATGGTAACGTGACATGGTAACGTGACATGGTAACGTGACATGGTAACGTGACATGGTAACGTGACATGGTAACGTGACATGGTAACGTAACATGGTAACGTAACATGGTAACGTAACATGGTAACCTAACATGGTAACGTAACATGGTAACGTAACATGGTAACGTAACATGGTAACGTAACATGGTAACGTGACATGGTAACGTGACATGGTAACCTAACATGGTAACGTAACATGGTAACCTAACATGATAACCTAACATGGTAACCTAACATGGTAACGTGACATGGTAACGTAACATGGTAACGTAACATGGTAACCTAACATGGTAACCTAACATGGTAACCTAACATGGTAACCTAACATGGTAACCTAACATGGTAACCTAACATGATAACCTAACATGGTAACCTAACATGGTAACGTGACATGGTAACGTAACATGGTAACCTAACATGGTAACGTAACATGGTAACGTAACATGGTAACGTAACATGGTAACGTAACATGGTAACGTAACATGGTAACGTGACATGGTAACGTGACATGGTAACCTAACATGGTAACGTAACATGGTAACCTAACATGGTAACCTAACATGGTAACGTAACATGGTAACCTAACATGGTAACGTAACATGGTAACCTAACATGATAACGCCTCATTCACCTGCTTCTCCAAATCATCCTTCTCACCTGTTTGTGATTATCTGCTTCAAGAGACGCCTCTTTATTCAGCTGAAGCCTCGTGTAGATTAATTAAAGCGGTGAAGAAAGATATCCCATCTCATTGTGGGACAAAATGGTTTCCTCTGCTGCTCTAAGTGAGTCAGATAGCTTGTTGTTTTATTTACCTGTTCAGGTAACAGACCTGTTGTCCGATGTGGCCAGTGTGTGTTGTTCTGTCCAGGGATTAACTGCTCAGATCAGGTGGACTGAACACAGAGCTGCATTTAACCAGACCGCTGCTCATATTCAACATCACATTTCTCCTGAAACAATCTGACCTTTCCAAGAAGAGTAACAGAGGTGGTGAATCTTGGTGGATGATTATTTTGAGAATAACACATTATAACTGAAACGATTTCAAAACGTCTTGAGTCATATTTTAGAGTTTCTATGACCTGTTGACTTTCACTGACTTATTTTCCTCTGAACCACTTTGGCTGTTGTTTTGTTGGGCTTTAAACATAAATATGACCTCATCTATGGTCCATTATCACACGCTTTATTTGTTTGTGTTTTTGTGAACACATTTAACTCTTTTTTGCTGTAGGGGAGCATTTTTAAAGCTCTACTGATCAACAATGAATCAAATTATTCAGGCTGTTGTATACACTGTTTATAGCGATACCTCAGAAAAGTATTGCACTATAACTTGTACTGTATATATTCCACGTAATCAATTTATATGTAATCCACATAATCATAAACCAGGACACGTGACGTAGTATAAAGAGCAATAAAACAATGGGGTTTATGGATAGGTCTAAAAACAGACTTTAACCCAGGAGACCGCTGGTCATGTCCCGTGGAACCAAAAGTGGACATTGACTTATTTGTCACGTAACTTCCGTACGTAAGTAACGCCACTTCTATACTTATTTCTACCCTGAACTTTGACTTTGACTCATGAACAAAATAACAAAGTTGCTGCTCCAATTCAGCCATGCAGCGCATTACTTAGTGCCACCTTTTTAGGGAGCGTCCGTCTGCTCTCCTCCCGGCTGTAGTCTTCGAGCGTGTTTCCAGTGTAATGTTAGCATGAACACATGATGGGATTACCAAGCGCTAACTAGCCGGACACTA
This sequence comes from Leptoclinus maculatus, assembly GCA_032191485.1. NCBI lineage: Eukaryota > Metazoa > Chordata > Actinopteri > Perciformes > Stichaeidae > Leptoclinus > Leptoclinus maculatus. The sequence goes on along the minus strand of JAVDOI010000109.1, from coordinate 54,394 downwards.
AATGAGCTGTGCGGTGATTGTATTGCTACACAGTGGTCACTGAAACAGCAAAAACATCAGACGAAGATTAGTCCAAAACGGTCAACTGTATCTCAGAATTAGAACTGATTTTAAAGAGTAGATGGCATTTTAAGGTCATTTATAACCAAGAAATGCATATTTTGGTAAGATATGTCCATTTTAATACCAGCATTAATGCGTATCATCATAGTACAGTCGTATCATTTAGTTTATAGCTTAAAAGATGTGTTCAAGTGTTGAGTTAAAGCTTGTCAAATTTTCTCTGCTCTTGGCACTTTAATTGGATTTTTGTTTAAGAATTAAAAAAAATCCTTGTTCCTAACATTTTCAGCCAATAAAGGAAAGAAAAAATAAATAAACCTTGAAGCTCATTGACTGTGTATGAATTATAGTATTTTTTATTATTTAGTTCATCTTAATTTTCTAAACCATTGATTTTATTTGTGTTGCATGATGGCGAGTAATACGTTTTCAAATCAACCATATCTGTAAACTAAAAAGAGCTCCTCAGCAGACTGATTGAGCCCAGCTTCCTTGTCTTTGGGCAGAGATGAAAATAATAGAAAGCAATGAACACAAACACTGTTGACTCTTGAATCTTCCCAGTGTGCAGCACATTTGAAGATCTGGTAATCACAGACCATCTAGTGTGATTGGCCTGCACAGAAACCAAGGAAATATGAATAATTGAGCCACAGAGAAGCAGCTGGAGAGCTTCTTGTTCACTTTCTCATTTTAAAAGATAGAGATGCTCCACTCTACAGTACTTACACAACCACACAGTCACAAAACCAAGTGGTACATATAGATTAGAACATGAAGCATAATGAAGTGTCGGCACCAATTCAAAAAACGACTGTATTGATTGTTCTTTCACATATAGCTGTTTTATTATTGGTTTCATTATCAATGTCTATATTTATGTCACTTTGCATTATTTAATATTTGAATTCACAATTACACGTTTATATTGTTCTTGTGTTGGAGAATCAAGGAAGGAGATGCATCTTATTCAGCCACCACTTTTGTCTGGATTGGGAAATAAGAGTTGTAAATGTGGTAAAACGTGAAAATATTTGTATATTGTGCGGTGATATTTCTATCCAGATGGTTGAAGACTGAATATAAGAAGTGGACGTAGTCATGGTGACGTCACCCGTTGGTTTGCGGACTACCGTTGTGAAGCCTCGAGTTCGGCATTTTCGCCATCGCCATCTTGGATTACGGCTGTCGCCATGTTGTTTTTTGCAGCCAGTGAACAGGAAGTGACCACATCTGGACTGAGGAGCAGTGACGTAGAGACGCCGTATACGTCTCTGGTAGAGACCTGTCAATCACAGTAAGCCCCGCCCTAAAGCATCCCCTGCTTTATGGTCTGTTTGACTCTAAATGGACCATAATGTACTAAATGAACATCATGCTGTATTGAAGAAGACTTGAAACTAGAGATTGAGACCATAAACTCATGTTTACAATGTTTACTGAGGTAATAAATCAAGAGAGAAGTAGAGTCATTTTCTATAGACTTCTATACAACCAGAGGAGTCGCCCCCTGGTGGACACTAGAGAGAATGCAGCTTTAACACATGAAGCTTTGGCTAACGTCACATGTGTAATTCATGGACGAGGAATACGATTGACATATTGTTGAAAGCTAAAACCAGTGTACACATCAAATCATGCATTAATACAGATTATTATTAAACTGTGTTTCTTTATATAATTCATGATGTAATTAAAACAACTTAAGAAGACTTTCATCAGTTGTTGTGTTCTCAGCTCAAATATGAAGTGACATTTAATATGTGCAGATGGGAAACGATCACATCTTCTATACTTGGTTCAGGGCGAAAATATGTACAGAAGTACAGAAGTTACGTGACAAATAAGTCAACATTGACTTCTCGTTTCACAAGCAGCATGAACAGCAGTCTACTGGAGGAAAGACCGGTGTTTGTTTGTATTACATATTTTAGTAGTGAAATCTGAAACTATTGCGGCAGGATAATCGTATGATCAACAAGGTTTCATTATCTTCGATGGTTGTGGGACCGAGAGAATCGGAGCTTTGTCCTCATGTTCAAAATGAAGATGCTTGACTCTTTCTCCTCCACTGGCGTTCATCTGATGACATCCTCGAGCATGTGACATCATGGTGCATGATACACCGCTCCACAAAAAGCTGCCGTCAGCTCCTCAACCTGCTCCTGACGTGTCTCCCTGTGGTCGCATACATACCTTGACACAGCTGCTACCTGTGGGACGCACACATGAGCAATAGAGCATGATGGGAAAGCGTCCTGCAGTCTGGGGGTTTCCAGTGCAGCCCTTTTGGACTGATTGGTTTGTTGCAGCAGCTGCTTCATCATCGCCGTGAATGTTTTGTGGGTTTCTCTGATGTCGGATGGTCCCTGATTGCTGCCTCTGTTTCTACGTAGCGGTGTTTGATTTGCGTCGGCATCCTCCTAAAGTGTAGAAGTGTTGCTGGTTTGATTGCATATGATTGTGCAGATAAACACAATGTTTTCCTCCACCGCCGGCTGCAACGAGCAAAAGCAAGAGTACAGATATTCTGCATCTGGCAGGTTTTTTGTTAAAGAATGAATTTTATACTTTCCTTATTAAAAACCACCAATGGATTCATCCAAACAGGTTTGTTTCATTTGGTTTTATGTGTGAACACACACACTGTAGTTCATTTTAAATCAATCCCATATACAAGTCATGCTTAAGCACCAAATGTGGATTCATCCGCAGCTGTGAATAGTCCCTAATTAATAAATCATTTACTCCTAAATTGATTTGTTTGTACACAAATATAATGTATTTTAAACCAGTTGAGCATTGTGCTGAAGAGCTAAGAAGCCAAAGATAGCTTATGAAAATAGCTCCGTTTTACGTAGATATCAGTGGTCGCACTTTAAAAGATAAGAATAACTTTTATCTTCAACATGAGTTTAACTGTTAAGTGGAAATTCTTAGAAAACAAATATCCTCAGAATTCTGTCAGTAGTAAACTCTTTGTAGCTGGAAGCTCGATGAAAACGGCCCGAGGTGTTTTAGAAAATTACTTTTTTGAAAAATGAAACCAGAAATGTGCATTTTTTAAGATTTTACATGTTCAGAAGGATAAAATGAACCCGGAGCCACAAACAAGGAGGTCTGAAAGTATCAAGAGATGAACTTAAAATGGGATTCACTAACAATACGATAAATATAGGACAACAGCATCCTTATTGCTTAATCTAACGTCCTCTGTTAGTAAAAGACATGTAAACATACATTCGTCTCTGGAAGGTAACAGAAACAAGCATCTCTTCTCCAGAGCTGACTTTTAACAGAAGAAATAGGACTCCTTCCTTTTTTTGTCGGGTGTTAATCACACTCTGGCACTAACGAGCGAGTCCTCATCACTTTGTAGCTCTTCTTCTCTTCTTCTCTTATTAACCACATAACTCAGCAGACCCTCTCCTCTAAAACCATCCAGACTGTCGCGGCTCACGCTGGTCGATGCGGCTCAAGTGCTGCTCGGGGAACGTTAAAACACACACGAGTCAAACACTTTTCCATGACCACGATTTGTGATCAAATTAGGACTTCCATGGTTTCGCTGGAGATTCACTTCTGTTTTGAAGGAGAGTTGATAAAAGTTTGATAAAAGATTTGAGTTAATTATAACTGAGCAGCACTGCCATCTTTTTGATCTTTCAAACATTGTTCTTACAATTGTTCTTTAACAATTGAAGCGCAACTCTCCTCATGAGAGTACAACAAATATAATTATAGATTTGTTGTGAACATTCTGTTCCATATCATACAAATGTACAGCTCACAGAAGAGTGCATTGTCTTAGCAGTCTTATGGAGAGAGAATGAATGTGTTTTATTACAAAATATGAGAGAATAGTTGTAAGTATTTTCATTTACTTTCACATTTTTTGTTAATTTATTTATATATTCATATATTTTGTAAGTATTAATACATTTATTGCATAAAAATGAATCTATTTTTATTTTGTAGCTATTTATTTTTATATAGTACCATTTTATTCGTATCCCTTATTCTTCTCAATCTTCTCCCTGTTGTTTTTACTTTTCCCTAAATATTTCTCTTTATTTATTTACTTTTTATTCCTCTTTATGTTTTGACATTTATTTCTTCTTCCTTGACAGATGTATTATTTTTATGGAACTCCTATGACTCCATACAGTCTTACCAACAGAAGAAAATAGAAATAAAAAAGAATAAAATATAAAGGCACTGTGATCTTTTGTGATCTTTTGTGATCTTTTGTGATCTTTTGTGATCTTTTGTGATCTTTTGTGATCTTTTGTGATCTTTTGTGATCTTTTGCAGTAAAAGTAAAATCCTCTTGTCTTCAGCTTAAAACACAAAGTGGAACTCTGTAACTTTCCAATTCTCACCAAATATCGTGTTGTTTGAGTCTTTTTGTGCAAACGAATTATAGTTTGGATCCACACAGCTTTCTATTACAGTAAGCGGAAGTGACGTCAGAATTTAGGAGTGAAAACAAAGTTATTATTCGCTGGTCAGAACTTGTAAAATCTGAAAATGAAAACATAGAAATAGTAAAGGTAAAGAGTGCTTATAATGAACTCTCGATTTCTGAAAAAAAGAGATAAAGATTGTGGACTTACTGGTAAATCGTAGTGAAGTATTACTGTAAGTAGAATAATATATAAATACTACAACATGATTATTACGTGTACTTGGTTATAATCAGAGCATGCAGCGCATCTTACTGAAGCTATTTTATGCAACAAAGCATCAGAGTTATTTTCTCTATTACTTCCGCAACTAATTAAAACAAAACTAAAACTAATGGCCCTCCTGCACCAGGAGACTGTGACTGTATGTGAATGTGAGTGTTTGATGAAATTAAAGAGCTTTAAACTGGGTGCATCACATCACCGTGGAGTCTCAGAGGAGGCGTATAGACGAGACAGAGAGGAGACTCTGTGTGTGCAGCAGCTGGATGAAAGAACAGAACAACACTGAAGAGACGTTTTCTGATCGTTTCCCATCTGCACATATTAAATGTCATATTTGAGCTGAGAACACAACAACTGATGAAAGTCTTCTTAAGTTGTTTTAATTACATCAGGAATTATATAAAGAAACACAGTTTAATAATAATCTGTATTAATCATCATATTCCTGCATGATTTGATGTGTACACTGGTTTTAGCTTTTAACAATATGTCAATCGTATTCCTCGTCCATGAATTACACATGTGATGTTAGCCAATGCTTCATGTCTTAAAACCTGCATTCTCTCTAGTGTCCACCAGGGGGCGACTCCTCTGGTTCTATAGAAGTCTATAGAAAATGACTCTACTTCTCTCTTGATTTATTACCTCAGTAAACATTGTAAACATGAGTTTATGGTCTCAATCTCTAGTTTCAAGTCTTCTTCAATACGGCATGATGTTCATTTAGTAAATGATGGTCCATTTAGAGTCAAACAGACCATAAAGCAGGGGATGCTTTAGGGGCGGGGCTACACAGTGATTGACAGGTCTCTACCAGAGACGTATACGGCGTCTCTACGTCACTCCTCCTCAGTCCAGATGTGGTCACTTCCTGTTCACTGGCTGCAAAATAAACAAAAAACATGGCGACGGCCGTAATCCAAGATGGCTTTCTTGAAGAGCAAACTTATCTTTTTAAATTGACAAACATCATATGTATAATTCATGGCACAACTCATGTCCCATGTTGGTCCACCTGAAGGGGCGGGACTTCACCTCTATAAAACCATGTGTCCTTGATTATCAATCATTTTCATCCCAAATCTATAATCATTAAATGTAGTTTCATGAAATGTAGTTTCATAAAACTTTGTTCAGGAACAGGGCCACGCCCAGAACACAGCTCATTTCCTCTGCACAGAGTATTTAAGCACAACGAACCGCCGTTCACTCCCTCTTCGACTCTCGTCTTCACATCTCTTCACACGACGTACGACAGGCGCTCTCTAACTCAGCAGACGCTCCATCCCTACCCCACATCCCTCTACCTCGACCCCTACCCCACATCCCTCTACCTCGACCCTTACCCCACATCCAGACGAGCAACGCTCTCTGACTTCGCTTTCATACGATTTAAGACAGACGAGCAACGCTCTCTGACTTCGCTCCCGCATTTCCGAGTGCTTTCATACGACTTAAGACAGACGAGCAACGCTCTCTGACTTCGCTCCCGCATTTCCGAGTGCTTTCATACGACTTAAGACAGACGAGCAACGCTCTCTGACTTCGCTCCCGCATTTCCGAGTGCTTTCATACGACTTAAGACAGACGAGCAACGCTCTCTGACTTCGCTCCCGCATTTCCGAGTGCTTTCATACGACTTAAGACAGACGAGCAACGCTCTCTGACTTCGCTCCCGCATTTCCGAGTGCTTTCATACGACTTAAGACAGACGAGCAACGCTCTCTGACTTCGCTCCCGCATTTCCGAGTGCTTTCATACGACTTAAGACAGACGAGCAACGCTCTCTGACTTCGCTCCCGCATTTCCGAGTGCTTTCATACAACTTAAGACAGACGAGCAACGCTCTCAGACCCAGCTTTCATACGCTTCAACGAGGCACGACAGACAAGCAACATCTTAAAACCGCTTACCTTTTACAAAGGCTCTTCCTCAACCTTTCCGGACGACCAGCCATATCCCGTAGCTCCCTCCTTCTCTCACCACGCTTCGTCGCTAGCAACTTCGGCTGCGTTTAGCCATCCACATTTCCCGCAGCTCTCGATAACTATTCTCCGTCAACTCCAAGCCGTCCGCCCCCGCCTTCCAACAGCCCGCGGGGAGATCCCGATTCGTCATCGCATCCTTCGATTCTCCATCTCACTCTTCACCCCACGCCGCTCTCCCGACCGCCGGAAGCCAGGCGCTCGAACGACCGGCGAAACCACCGCGACCCTCATTCTCCATTCCGAGGCTCCGACAGTCTCTGCATATCCCACTTCTCCGAGTGGACAGTCTTTCAAACGAAGAAAGCATCCAACGCAACATTCCTTTACATCAGTCTGTTTAAAAAGCAAAACTCTCCAACCAAACGAGCACCCGTAGCGAAACAGCTCTCTCGCTCTCCGAGCCCCCAGAGCCCTTCCGGGTTCCCGGCATAACGTCAGGCGCGCGCCGATGGCGTCATGACGCATCACACGGCAGAAGAAGCCATCCATCCTCATCAGTCCCTCCCGAGGGCCAGGTCGTATACTCTGATCGTGAATCTTTAACCTGATCTTAAAACGGCCTATAAGTACCCGATTAGGTTTACGAGCCTGGTACCAAGGCTACGAATTGATCCTCTTCAAGACGAGTCACGATTAAATATCTGTTTAAACTGCACGCAGGAGTCAGAGATACGGCTTTCAGTAGGAGAAAGCGTAGTAGCGTAAATTAAGCTGCTGCTTCCAGTCTGCCGTTGGCCTCGACTTAAACGTGTTTAGAGAAGGGCAGTTGACTGTGTCCCGCCTTAAGTTGTACCATGCCACACTGACTCTGGCTGCCATGCGCCCTCCGTGCCAGAGACATCTCCTCGTAATGTTTTTCCCCCCTAACTTCACGATTATCGCATGCACATTCATCCCTCCATCCTGGCATCCTTTCATGTTTTCTTACTTCTACCTTCCATGTTCCACCCACTTCGGCTAAACTCCTCTCACCTCCACTGGCTACCCCAGCTGCACAGACCGCTCCAACAACAGGGAACAGGTAGGTATATGGCACAGCTATGGGAGCAGCTCGGGATCGGTTATCTTGCCCAGGGACGCAACAGTTGTTTCTTCCCGCCTATGCCGCCCCCCCCTCTCTCTCTTCCTCCACCCCTACCCCCACTAGCGTTGCCATCCCGTCATAAACGCGCCTCCTCATTTCCACAGCCGACGTCCTCCGATCTCCCCCCCCCCCACCACCACTACCAGTTTCACTCTTAGCCACAGCTAACCCTATACTCTGACAATTCCGAAGTTGTCGGTCCTTCGCCTTCCAACCCGAGGGACATCGTCCCTCCACAACGCCGCTCTTCCACCCCCTCGAGATCCTGCCGCTCTAACGGCCAAAACCACAGCGACCCTTCTTCTCCACGCCAACACTCCGATGGCCCCCATACATCCCGCATTTCCGAGTGGACAGTCTCTCGACTGAAGCATGCACTCACCCAGCTCAACATCCATTTCCACCAGTCCGACAGAAAAGCGAAGCTCTTCAAACCGCTCACGGACGCTCGGCACTACACGTCCCTCGATCGCAGAGCCAGCGTTAGGCGCTACGTCGACGACGTCACAACGCGCAACACGCTCTGACAAGCCCAGTCACTCACACCAACCCCCCTAGAGGGCCAGTTCGTATAGCACCCCCTCCTTACTCTCTCCGCATCAGGGCTTTCACCCCGCAGCCTCTTTTCCCCAATCTGCACTTCCAACCTACGCCCATGCATCCCTTCATCCCAGCATCTTTTCCTCTTCCCTCGCTCCTGCCTTTCCGTTCAACACAACACAGGCTATCGATCACCGGTAACCACCCGGACCTCGCCCAATTATCGAGCCATCCACGCGCAATCTCCCACATCTCCCGGGAATCGCTAACCAAGCTCGACCGCTGCACCCTAACAGCCACTCCCCACCTGCACAGACATCACCAGGCTCCACCTATTCCCCAGCCTGGCCTACTCCATGAAGTACATAAGAATCGATCAAGCCACGTTCCCCATCCGCCTCGCAGGCGAAGAAGCCGGTCACCCAAGGCAGACATCACCAGCACCTCTCGGTGCATCACCCAATTCTACTGTCACCCACTAGCACGGACGAGTATTTAATTACGTAGCCAGCTATGTTGCAGGCCCAGACGCTCAACCATGGCAAATTATTCAAAGCAACCAATTAATATATATTATTTCCGGACCGATTTATGCCAATCCGGATATTTTCCCACGGCCTACTTGACGATCTCTCACGGCACACCAGCGAGCTACGGCTCAGTGGTGCAAATCACCGACCTAGACGACTTCCTCACCGTCACGCTACCCAGCACACGGTCTAAAAAACTCTGCTGTCCTCCACCAGATAAAATAAATAGAATCAATAGATTAAACAATCCTCCTTGCCACACATCCCGCGAGTCGCCGCCACCGTTACAAACCTCCTTGACCACGCCACACTTGACGAAGCACGTAAACCGAGCTAACTAACACCAGTTCCTCTCCTCATGGAACGGCATCTCCTTCTTCCACGACAAACAAATCACCAAGCCGGAAGTCATCCAGCTTTCACAGACGCAGCACCCTCGATCAGCTTCAACGGCTTCTACAGCGACAATCTGTCCTTGGCCACTCGAATTCTCATCCCCCACACCTTCCTCTGTGATCCACGAAACGCATCCCATAGTTATAGTAGCCATTTTTTTGGGGCATTAACGGTCCTTATAGACCATTGCCATCCCTCAGAATATAGCGCAGATGGCATCCTCAACAAACGTCGCCCCCCCAAGCACTCATCGTACCTCACCGGACAGAACCGATTCTAAGCTTTCACGACTCCTTCAGCCTCCCATTCCTATCACTCGAGATCCTTACCCCCACGAACTTCAGTCACTTATCCATTTCCCTCCTTTAGGTCAAGCCTCCACCTTACAGGTTTTACGTAGTGGAATTAACTTCTACACAACTGTCCTCAGGGGCTCCGTGCCCAGCCTACCCACTCGCACGTCGCCACGCTACTCGCAGGTCCGTAAAGCCAAACTACGCCTAAACGGCTGCCCCTCACTTCGGACCTCCTCACCAGTGGCATCTTCACCCTCAGCTCAGGTCATCCGTCTCCCTTCATGGACAAAGCATTAAAGTCCTCGTTCTTGCCAGCTTTGTTCACTGCTCCGAGTTCACGGACTCCAACCATCATCCGTCCCGACACGCCACCGCGTCAGACATCACATCCATCCTCCCGACACAGTCGTCTATCACCTCAAATACCGTAAGACCAACCAATACGGTCCGCCTCAACCCATCTACCTTTTCCGACCAGACTCGTACTCAAGTCCGTACGAACCATCCGGGACTACTTAAGCTCAAGTTCCGCCAGCCAAACTCCCCTGCAAGATCCCCTGTCGCGGTCTCCGGCTCACCTTTTGCCATATCTTGGCCCGATCCAGAATACTCCGAGTTACTTGGTGCCGCTTCCACCGCTTCAAGCCAAGGATTTCCGACCATCCTCAAGATACTTGGTCGTCGGTCTTCACCCGCGTACCTCTCAGCAGTTCGTTCCGATCCGAACGACACCAGAAACGCCCATTGGCATCAGTCTTTATGGAGCTATCTTTGGGGACTCTGCACCGCCAGAGCTTCCGAAGAGACAAACCCCACCCTACAAGTCTCCAGTTCCATCCAGCCACCGGACATCAATGGTCCCCCATCGACCGCCTAACCTCCTTTCTACAAACCCTCCTCTTCTCCCTTACATCCCTTCATCTCTTTATCCCTACCCTACATCCCTTCATCCCTCTACCCTACATCCCTTCATCCCTCTACCCCTACCCCTACCCTACATCCCTCTACCTCGACCCTACCCCACATCCCTTCATCTCCTCATCCCTACCCCACATCCCATCATCCCTCTACCCTACTCCCCTTCATCCCTCAACCCCTTCCGCTTCTCGAATCTAACAATCATTCCACGATGCAATAAACCTCTCGAAACTCATACCGTTATTGGTGCGGTCCTTGTTAGTGAAATGTAGTTTCATGAAATGTAGTTTCATAAAACTTTGTTCAGGAACAGGGCCACGCCCAGAACACAGCTCATTTCCTCTGCACAGAGTATTTAAGCACAACGAACCGCCGTTCACTCCCTCTTCGACTCTCGTCTTCACATCCCTCCCCCCCGACCCCGTTTTTGTCATCCTCTCTCTCTCTCTCTCTCTCTCGCAGGATTTCAGGAACAACGGGGGACTCTGCACCGCCAGAGCTTCCGAAGAGACAAACCCCACCCTACAAGTCTCCAGTTCCATCCAGCCACCGGACATCAATGGTCCCCCATCGACCGCCTAACCTCCTTTCTACAAACCCTCCTCTTCTCCCTTACATCCCTTCATCTCTTTATCCCTACCCTACATCCCTTCATCCCTCTACCCTACATCCCTTCATCCCTCTACCCCTACCCCTACCCTACATCCCTCTACCTCGACCCTACCCCACATCCCTTCATCTCCTCATCCCTACCCCACATCCCATCATCCCTCTACCCTACTCCCCTTCATCCCTCAACCCCTTCCGCTTCTCGAATCTAACAATCATTCCACGATGCAATAAACCTCTCGAAACTCATACCGTTATTGGTGCGGTCCTTGTTAGTGAATGAATGGATATATTGTTTCCATTGATTATAAGGGCATTTGTTTTTTGTTGGTCTTTTCATTTGACTAAAGATAAAAGAATGCAAATGATATCAAATAGAAATGGAGGACATGGATAGGTCAAACAAAAAAAACTGTCTTTCCTCCAGGAGACCACTGTTCGTTCCTTGTGTGAAACGAGAAGTCAACATTGTTTTATTTGTCACGTAACTTGTGTACTTAAGTGACGCCGCTTCCATAGTTATTTTAACACAAACCACAATCTTTTCCTCAACCTAACTAAATACTGTTGTTTCCTCAACCTAACTAAATACTGTTGTTTCCTCAACCTAACTAAATACTGTTGTTTCCTCAACCTAACTAAATACTGTTGTTTCCTCAACCTAACTAAATACTGTTGTTTCCTCAACCTAACTAAATACTGTTGTTTCCTCAACCTAACTAAATACTGTTGTTTACTCAACCTAACTAAATACTGTTGTTTCCTCAACCTAACTAAATACTGTTGTTTCCTCAACCTAACTAAATACTGTTGTTTCCTCAACCTAACTAAATACTGTTTCCTCAACCTAACTAAATACTGTTTCCTCAACCTAACTAAATACTGTTGTTTCCTCAACCTAACTAAATACTGTTGTTTCCTCAACCTAACTAAATACTGTTGTTTACTCAACCTAACTAAATACTGTTGTTTCCTCAACCTAACTAAATACTGTTGTTTACTCAACCTAACTAAATACTGTTGTTTACTCAACCTAACTAAATACTGTTGTTTCCTCAACCTAACTAAATACTGTTGTTTACTCAACCTAACTAAATACTGTTTCCTCAACCTAACTAAATATTGTTGTTTCCTCAACCTAACTAAATACTGTTGTTTACTCAACCTAACTAAATACTGTTTACTCAACCTAACTAAATACTGTTTACTCAACCTAACTAAATACTGTTGTTTCCTCAACCTAACTAAATACTGTTTACTCAACCTAACTAAATACTGTTGTTTACTCAACCTAACTAAATACTGTTGTTTACTCAACCTAACTAAATACTGTTGTTTCCTCAACCTAACTAAATACTGTTGTTTACTCAACCTAACTAAATATTGTTGTTTCCTCAACCTAACTAAATACTGTTTCCTCAACCTAACTAAATACTGTTGTTTACTCAACCTAACTAAATACTGTTGTTTCCTCAACCTAACTAAATACTGTTGTTTACTCAACCTAACTAAATACTGTTGTTTCCTCAACCTAACTAAATACTGTTTACTCAACCTAACTAAATACTGTTGTTTACTCAACCTAACTAAATACTGTTGTTTACTCAACCTAACTAAATACTGTTGTTTCCTCAACCTAACTAAATACTGTTGTTTACTCAACCTAACTAAATACTGTTGTTTCCTCAACCTAACTAAATACTGTTGTTTACTCAACCTAACTAAATACTGTTGTTTACTCAACCTAACTAAATACTGTTGTTTACTCAACCTAACTAAATACTGTTGTTTACTCAACCTAACTAAATACTGTTGTTTCCTCAACCTAACTAAATACTGTTGTTTACTCAACCTAACTAAATACTGTTGTTTCCTCAACCTAACTAAATACTGTTGTTTCCTCAACCTAACTAAATACTGTTGTTTACTCAACCTAACTAAATACTGTTGTTTACTCAACCTAACTAAATACTGTTGTTTACTCAACCTAACTAAATACTGTTGTTTACTCAACCTAACTAAATACTGTTGTTTCCTCAACCTAACTAAATACTGTTGTTTCCTCAACCTAACTAAATACTGTTGTTTCCTCAACCTAACTAAATACTGTTGTTTCCTCAACCTAACTAAATACTGTTGTTTCCTCAACCTAACTAAATACTGTTGTTTACTCAACCTAACTAAATACTGTTGTTTACTCAACCTAACTAAATACTGTTGTTTACTCAACCTAACTAAATACTGTTGTTTCCTCAACCTAACTAAATACTGTTTACTCAACCTAACTAAATACTGTTGTTTACTCAACCTAACTAAATACTGTTGTTTCCTCAACCTAACTAAATACTGTTGTTTACTCAACCTAACTAAATACTGTTGTTTCCTCAACCTAACTAAATACTGTTGTTTCCTCAACCTAACTAAATACTGTTGTTTCCTCAACCTAACTAAATACTGTTGTTTACTCAACCTAACTAAATACTGTTGTTTACTCAACCTAACTAAATACTGTTGTTTACTCAACCTAACTAAATACTGTTGTTTCCTCAACCTAACTAAATACTGTTTACTCAACCTAACTAAATACTGTTGTTTACTCAACCTAACTAAATACTGTTGTTTACTCAACCTAACTAAATACTGTTGTTTACTCAACCTAACTAAATACTGTTGTTTACTCAACCTAACTAAATACTGTTGTTTACTCAACCTAACTAAATACTGTTGTTTACTCAACCTAACTAAATACTGTTGTTTCCTCAACCTAACTAAATACTGTTGTTTCCTCAACCTAACTAAATACTGTTGTTTACTCAACCTAGCTAAATACTGTTGTTTACTCAACCTAACTAAATACTGTTGTTTCCTCAACCTAACTAAATACTGTTGTTTACTCAACCTAACTAAATACTGTTGTTTACTCAACCTAGCTAAATACTGTTGTTTCCTCAACCTAACTAAGTTGTGTCCTGTGAAGACAGAAGTTTATTTTGAAAAGACTGTCATGTAACAAGCTGACTTAGTAGGAAAATGCTCAAAAAACGAGGAGTAATGTATTCGTAACATATCATACTAACCATTGCTGAAGAAGCTTATGAACACATCTCTTGCAAACACAAGATTTAAAGTTCAGAGCTGTCGATTAAATTAACTAATCGACTGAGAATTTCTTTGGTCGAGGACAGTGATATGTGCAAGTTTCATGGTTCTTCAGACATTGTGGAAATGTAGGCAGGATTTTGCCAAATAACTTTTTAGCTCCTGATGTTCCTAAAGTCAGTTCCTACATAGTTCTTGGTTCTGTTAACTTAAAAAAGGGACATTTTGAGCCAAACTGCTGTAAGTTAAATTACTTTTAAGGTCTAAAAACAGCAGAAGAACCTCCACACATTTTCACATAATCAACATCTTCCCTGAAATAGTCGACTTTCAGATCACAAAGGAAAGTGTTGTTATTTTTGGTTTGACAGAAACATTAGACGCAACAACATCTTTAAATCTCCATCCATTGCTCCATGATTTGCACTTTCAATAAACAAATCGAGCAGTTAAGGTTAACAACACAATATTGGCCCCGGCCTGATGAAGCACCTTACAGCTTCAATAAAAACAGCCAGCATGTCAAAGCAAAGCTGAACTACGGAGGATAATATATATAGATTGTTTTTAAAAAACACGACTCAGTTTGACGTCTATCTGCAGATCTGTGTTTATCTCTCAGCCAAGAAAACAACATAGACAGATGTAAAATGAGACACTTACAACAATGATAACCACATCATATGCAACAGTACTTTTCAATTTAATGTGCAATATTATTTTAATTATATAACTTTCTTCTAGTTTTCCAATATCATTGACAAAATCTCTCTCAATATCATGCTCAATATTACTTTTCTATTTTATTTTCCATTAGGCTCTGGTGTTAGTATCACTTCTTATACATTTTGTATTTTTACTGTATTTTTATTTAATCTTTGTTGTTGTATTTTAGTTTTTCTATTTTAGTATTTCAACTTTATTTATTTACCTTGCTCTTGTTGCTATTGTCTTATATTTTGCAATGTTGTCAGTATTATTTCTTTCACACTTAATAATAGTTTCATATATGTTTCTATTTAAATTAAATGAAATCAACCTAAATAAGAGGGAATGAATGAAGAATGAAGCACTACTCTGGAATGTGAAAGCTGTTTCATATCGTGCTCTGTGTCTCTGGAGGAGCTGAACATTTGACTGAAAATGTCTTCACTTGAGTAATGTTGGCTTTGGACACCACGAATAACAGAAAAGGTCTGTACTACATACAAACCGGGGCCATGGGATTTAAAAGCTGTTTGCAGCGACTATTGAGTTGCATTATGGGACGTGTTCTTGTAGCTTAAACTCATCTCTGTTTCAACCGTTCCCTCACAATTCCCCCCTCCAACATCATGGGAGTGCAATATACACCTGTTGTAAAGTTCTCATCAACCCCAGGTGTCACCTCCAGCCTCATTCGACTCACTCCCCGGTGAGTCAGAGGCGATGTCACTGTGGCCTCCGGCTGAAACGAAAGGGCGCCCAGAGAGTGTGAGCTCTGACAGCCATCGACGGCCAGCGTTGATTGGCGACAGATGTAGGAACGCGGTTTGTGAAGTTTCAATAAGATCCCGTTCACTTTAACTGCTTTTACTGCCCACACGGCTCCAACCTGGAAGCGTCATTACGCCTCATATGTGCCCCGCGTTCCTGTATGTGTTGTACTAACGCACACAGTCATGCAGTGACTCATGACAGACTGGAACAAAGTCTCTCTTTACGGCCCAATTAGTAACAACACTTTCCCAGAATGGTAGTCTGGTGAGAATCCATTTGTCAGCCTTCCTTGTCGATCAATAACAGACCACGGAGGCTACCGTAAAACCTGAGGAACGTTATTATCAGCCTCATAACATACTGACCCATTCAATTCAGGGACAGCAGCAATGTTTTCAACGTTTTTTATTATATCAGAGAAGTTTAGTTTGCATCTGATCTTAATTACAACTGAGTACACATTTTAGATGAGACAAGATAAAATGCATCCATCCCACAATGAGAAATTAAAGAATGTATGTAAAGAGAGAGCTGAGTCATTGGTACAGAGGGATGAATGTATTTAGTCTGTCATAGGAGTGAAACGAACAGGGGGGCTTGATTCATTTAGACAACTTGAATAAACTAATTATGCGTCTTGAAGACGTAACATATTGATTGACGATTCAATAAAAGCAGAAAGAAAACAGCTGTGGGTCCAAACCAGAAGTCAGACTGCCATCTTGTGGTACATTTAGCTGCTCACATGATGCAATAATACATTGATTATTATTATTATCTCTACTGTGTGTTGATGTGATGGAACAGCTTTAAAGCAGAGACTTAAAGATAAATAATGCTTTATTGGGCGATTCCCACCTTTTCACAGGATATAAAGGTGAGTGATACACGGAGTCAAGAGGCTCTAAAGGTGCAGGAGCGTCATACATATGGAGTCTGGACTGTTTCATGAATATGTGATGACCAAAGGGAGGAGAGCAGTTCTGAGGAGGAGACGTGTTTGAAAAATCTGAATATCTGGAAAAATACCAAAAATGTAAACTTCATGTTTGAGGGTCCAGCTCTCGTCTCCACACACTGCGGTCGAATAAATGCTAATACATATGAAATAATATTATATCTGGTTAATATCCACAGCACTGATATTTATTGCTATCTTTCAATGCTCATTGTGAACGAGAAAACTCCTCTTTTCTCAATGAACATGAAGATGAAAGAACAAAAACACAGTGAACAATAATAATAATGAAGAAGAATGACGTATAAGAGGGGAAACAAATTAATTAAATAATACAAAATTATACAATTAATATAGTAAATTAAAATGAAAAAAGTTAATTAAGACAATTAAAATAAATAATAAAATAAGATACTGAATTTAAAAAAATAAAGAAAAATAATAAAGAACATTTAAATGAAAAGAGAAAAGAAAGAAAGGAAAAGAAAGAAAGACAGAAATACTAAAACAAAAATATTTTTATTAAAAAATAGAATAAAATAAAAGAAGAAAGTGCAGAAAGAAAACACTTTTTCTTGTTTATCAGTGATTACCTGTAAACAACAGGAAATGAACATCATCATTTTATTGTCATTATTCAAATCGCTGATGAACAGAAACTGAATGAGGAAATGGTTTTATATCACACTGTGTGTGCGTGTGTGTGTGTGTGTGTGTGTGTGTGTGTGTGTGTGTGTGTGTGTGTGTGTGTGTGTGTGTGTGAGTGCGCGTGCGTGTGTGTGTGTGAGTCCTGACATCAGACGGGTTTTGCTACAGGAAAGCTTCCTGACTAACATTTTAAAATGTTTGTTTTTAATGCTCACAGTATGAACCAGGATGGAACGATGTATCTATAGTTTTAGGATGAATTACTAAAAGATCTCATCTGAACAATCTCTATTATAAGTTATAACGTTATGAAGTTATAACGTTATGAAGTTATATAACGTTATGAAGTTATAACGTTATGAAGTTATATAACGTTATGAAGTTATAACGTTATGAAGTTATATAACGTTATGAAGTTATAACGTTATGAAGTTATAACGTTATGAAGTTATAACGTTATGAAGTTATAACGTTATGAAGTTATATAACGTTATGAAGTTATAACGTTATGAAGTTATAACGTTATGAAGTTATAACGTTATGAAGTTATAACGTTATGAAGTTATAACGTTATGAAGTTATATAACGTTATGAAGTTATAACGTTATGAAGTTATATAACGTTATGAAGTTATAACGTTATGAAGTTATAACGTTATGAAGTTATATAACGTTATGAAGTTATAACGTTATGAAGTTATATAACGTTATGAAGTTATAACGTTATGAAGTTATAACGTTATGAAGTTATAACGTTATGAAGTTATATAACGTTATGAAGTTATAACGTTATGAAGTTATAACGTTATGAAGTTATATAACGTTATGAAGTTATAACGTTATGAAGTTATATAACGTTATGAAGTTATAACGTTATGAAGTTATAACGTTATGAAGTTATATAACGTTATGAAGTTATAACGTTATGAAGTTATATAACGTTATGAAGTTATAACGTTATGAAGTTATATAACGTTATGAAGTTATAACGTTATGAAGTTATAACGTTATGAAGTTATAACGTTATGAAGTTATATAACGTTATGAAGTTATAACGTTATGAAGTTATATAACGTTATGAAGTTATAACGTTATGAAGTTATAACGTTATGAAGTTATAACGTTATGAAGTTATATAACGTTATGAAGTTATAACGTTATGAAGTTATATAACGTTATGAAGTTATAACGTTATGAAGTTATAACGTTATGAAGTTATATAACGTTATGAAGTTATAACGTTATGAAGTTATATAACGTTATGAAGTTATAACGTTATGAAGTTATAACGTTATGAAGTTATAACGTTATGAAGTTATATAACGTTATGAAGTTATAACGTTATGAAGTTATAACGTTATGAAGTTATATAACGTTATGAAGTTATAACGTTATGAAGTTATATAACGTTATGAAGTTATAACGTTATGAAGTTATAACGTTATGAAGTTATATAACGTTATGAAGTTATAACGTTATGAAGTTATATAACGTTATGAAGTTATAACGTTATGAAGTTATATAACGTTATGAAGTTATAACGTTATGAAGTTATAACGTTATGAAGTTATAACGTTATGAAGTTATATAACGTTATGAAGTTATAACGTTATGAAGTTATATAACGTTATGAAGTTATAATGTTATGAAGTTATATAACGTTATGAAGTTATAACGTTATGAAGTTATATAACGTTATGAAGTTATAACGTTATGAAGTTATATAACGTTATGAAGTTATAACGTTATGAAGTTATATAACGTTATGAAGTTATAACGTTATGAAGTTATAACGTTATGAAGTTATATAACATTATGAAGTTATAACGTTATGAAGTTATAACGTTATGAAGTTATATAACGTTATGAAGTTATAACGTTATGAAGTTATATAACGTTATGAAGTTATAACGTTATGAAGTTATATAACGTTATGAAGTTATAACGTTATGAAGTTATATAACGTTATGAAGTTATAACGTTATGAAGTTATAACGTTATGAAGTTATATAACGTTATGAAGTTATAACGTTATGAAGTTATATAACGTTATGAAGTTATAACGTTATGAAGTTATATAACGTTATGAAGTTATA
>JAVDOI010000109.1:20000-27500 GCA_032191485.1 Leptoclinus maculatus | reverse complement strand
GAAAAAATACAAAAACTTAATAATCATATTCTCTTTTATTTGTGTGAATTATTGTCATTATTTAGTTATGACACAGTGTGACAGTTTAATGGAATAATACAGTTTTCTCAACAGCCTAAAGGCTCAAATCCTCCGTATAAAGCCCACCCCCCCCCCCCGATCTAACCTGGTGTTAGACGCTCTAAAAATATAAATATAAATGTAAATATAAATATAAATATAAATATAAATATAAATATAAATATAAATATAAATATAAATGTAAATGTAAATATAAGTATAAATGTAAATATAAATATAAATATAAATGTAAATGTAAATGTAAATGTAAATGTAAATGTAAATGTAAATGTAAATGTAAAGTAAATATAAGTATAAATGTAAATGTAAATGTAAATGTAAATGTAAATGTAAATATAAATGTTAATGTAAATGTAAATGTAAATATAAATGTAAATGTAAATGTAAATATAAATATAAATATAAATGTAAATATAAAGTAAATATAAGTATAAATGTAAATGTAAATGTAAATGTAAATGTAAATATAAATGTAAATGTAAATATAAAGTAAATATAAGTATAAATGTAAATGTAAATGTAAATGTAAATATAAATGTAAATGTAAATATAAAGTAAATATAAGTATAAATGTAAATGTAAATATAAATGTAAATGTAAATATAAAGTAAATATAAGTATAAATGTAAATGTAAATATAAATGTAAATGTAAATGTAAATGTAAATGTAAATATAAATGTAAATGTAAATATAAATGTAAATGTAAATGTAAATGTAAATGTAAATGTAAATATAAATGTAAATGTAAATGTAAATGTAAATGTAAATGTAAATGTAAATATAAATGTAAATGTAAATATAAAGTAAATATAAGTATAAATGTAAATGTAAATATAAATGTAAATGTAAATGTAAATGTAAATGTAAATGTAAATGTAAATATAAAGTAAATATAAGTATAAATGTAAATGTAAATATAAATGTAAATATAAAGTAAATATAAGTATAAATGTAAATGTAAATGTAAATGTAAATGTAAATGTAAATATAAATGTAAATGTAAATGTAAATGTAAATGTAAATATAAATGTAAATGTAAATATAAAGTAAATATAAGTATAAATGTAAATGTAAATATAAATGTAAATATAAAGTAAATATAAGTATAAATGTAAATGTAAATGTAAATGTAAATGTAAATGTAAATGTAAATGTAAATGTAAATGTAAATATAAATGTAAATGTAAATGTAAATATAAATATAAATATAAATATAAATATAAATATAAATGTAAATATAAAGTAAATATAAAGTAAATATAAGTATAAATGTAAATGTAAATATAAATATAAATGTAAATGTAAATGTAAATATAAATATAAATATAAATATAAATATAAATATAAATATAAATATAAATATAAATATAAATATAAATATAAATATAAAGTAAATATAAAGTAAATATAAGTATAAATGTAAATGTAAATATAAATGTAAATGTAAATGTAAATGTAAATATAAATATAAATATAAATATAAATATAAATATAAATATAAATATAAATATAAATATAAATATAAATATAAATATAAATATAAAGTAAATATAAGTATAAATGTAAATGTAAATATAAATGTAAATGTAAATGTAAATGTAAATATAAATATAAATATAAATATAAATATAAATATAAATATAAATGTAAATGTAAATGTAAATGTAAATGTAAATATAAATGTAAATGTAAATATAAATATAAATATAAATATAAATATAAATATAAATATAAATATAAATATAAACGTAAATGTAAATGTAAATGTAAATATAAATGTAAATGTAAATATAAATTAAATATAAATATAAGAATACTGCAGAGCAGTCGGTGTAGCTTCCACCTTCTGATGTGATGCACACCGAGAACAATCATCTTCCGTCTGATTCGTTACTGGAAAGCGGTCTAATTAAATTAAGAATGTGGGGGTGTAATTTCCTCTTGTTCTTGGCTGCTGCAATAAAAGGAAAATTATTAATTATTGTCACCTCATGTTCTGACTCATTTCCCTGACAAGGCTTTGGCATTTCTATTAAAAATATGAAATCTGTGTGGAGAATTGAAAGAAAGCTGAAAGAGTAATACGTGTGAAATGTGGGTCAGTCGGGCCGCTTTCATAAGGTCGAGCACTGTAACGCTCGCTGTCGTTGCACAAGGCGTTGGTACATCAGTGCAGGTGTGCACATGGGTTGCACATGGGTTGCCCATGGGTGGCCTGCACATGTCTGCACCTGTGTAAGATGGCAGGTTATATTACACGATACCTTATCAGGACATTCATCACACACACACACACACACACACTTCCTGCAGAGCCTGTTGAACTGCAGCACAGCAGCGGTTTTATGATACTTCAGACGCTCTGACAGCATTTATACAACCGTTCAATTAGGAAGATTACCAAGAGGGAGGTTTTTGTAGGAGATGCAGATTCATGAAGCTTACTGGTGATATGTGGAGCATTTTAAAATAGTCAATTATGAAACTTATGTTAGAAACAGGGTGCTGAAAGAATGATAATTATGAGACGACGTACTGTTAGACAACATGTGAGTTGACCTCAATAAAGATGCCAGAGATCGTCCTGGAAAAACAGCCTCAAAGCTCTAAAATGATTGGTGAAAACTTACTCTAGTAGTTCATTTGATGGTCATGAAGCCACAACACCTTTTATTTCTTTGCTGAATTACTGTCAAACTTTGTGACTGGTGACATTTAGGAATCCAGTCCAGTTCATTTACAAAATAGTTTAAATAAAAGTACAATGATGAGACATAGTGAGATATGTGCTAAGATATCTGAAGCCAGACAAGAAGAGCCCAGACACTGAGAGGATGAAGCACTTAAAACACCTTGTCTAGATTTAAAAGTGCATTTATTAAACAGCAACATTTACCTACAAAGCACCTGACAAAGAACCATTAAACTAACTAAACCAACAGTCTATTCATTGGTTAAAAAGGTTAAATAAGATACAATATATAGAGCTTTATATCTTATGTTGCCTCCATTTAACACACCTTTAGCACTTTGTAAACTCAGTTTTTATATATGACTAAAGTTATTATTATTATTATTATTATTATTTACTCTTTATATAAAAATGATAATGATGGTAATCATCATTATTTCATTTATTTGTTTTATTTATTTATTCAGTTTGTTCTTATTGTATCGACTGTTTTTTATTGTTTAATCTATTGTGCTGTTTTGTCAGTGTTTAAATTCTACAATAGTTTTGTATTGTTGTTGTCTGTTATGTTGCCTCTCTTTAGCTTTGCTTTGTCTGTCAAAGCACATTATAAACTCAGTTTTTATTTGTTATTATTATGATTTCTCACCCTGTTTATATATGAGAATAGAAACAACATTCTGTTGGCTTTTATATCTAAATGTCAGAGTATGTCCTCTTAGCTGGATGCCCCATGTAGTCACTCATTGGTAAAGTCCTCCAGAAACCAGGCTACGTATTCTCTATTTATTCTGGCTCAAACGGCTCTGCAACATGATAGTTTAGTATTTCATATTTTAACAACAGACAAGGGGAAAAACTCTGCTTATATAAATGCATTACATAAAAAAACATGCAATCAATCCTACATCCGGCACTCTGAGTAAAGCAGCAACAGTGATAATTACACTCAAAGAGAACACTTTTTACTGTGATATGACGTATTATTTATTATATTATGTATCATTTTATATCATTTCATAAAATTCATGATATATTCATGATATTATTTTACTGTGATTTATTATTTATTATTTATTGTTTATTATTTATTATTTATTATTTATTATTTATTATTTATTATTTATTATTTATTATTTATTATTTATTATTTATTATTTATTATTTATTATTTATTATTTATTATTTATTATTTATTATTTATTATTTATTATTTATTATTTATTATTTATTATTTATTATTTATTATTTATTATTTATTATTTATTATTTATTATTTATTATTTATTATTTATTATTTATTATTTATTATTTATTATTTATTATTTATTATTTATTATTTATTATTTATTATTTATTATTTATTATTTATTATTTATTATTTATTATTTATTATTTATTATTTATTATTTATTATTTATTATTATTTATATATATGATATCACGTATTATGTATTATATTATTAGTATTTATTATTATTATGTATTATTTATATATATGATATCACATGTTATCACGTATTATTTATTATATTATTATTATGTATTATTTATATATTTATCACGTATTATGTATTATATTATTATTATTTATTATTATGTATTATTTATATATATATATATCACGTGTTATCACGTATTATGTATTATATTATTATTATTTATTATTATTATGTATTATTTATATATATGATATCACGTGCTATCACGTATTATATATTATATTATTATTATTTATCATTATTATGTATCATTATATATATGATATCACGTGTTATCACGTATTATGTATTATTTATTATTATTATGTATTATATATATGTATGATATCACGTGTTATCACGTATTATTTATTATATTATTATTATTTATTATTATTATGTATTATTTATATATATATATGATATCACTTATTATCACGTATTATTTAAAACATAATAAGTGTGAGCTTGTTTTTAACTCAGCGACAGTCCAGTCCACCACTGTTGCCTTCTGGGAAGTTATACAATATCTTTTATAACATTATATAAACGAGCCAGTTAACGGGCCAATGGGAGCCCGCCTCGCGCGTCACGTGACGCCCAATTCCGAACGACGCACACGGAACCTTTTAGCCTCCTGAAGTTAACAGGCTATCGGACCAAGATGGGGAGCTCCGGTGCGACTGCTTTATTTTCATCGGGCGTTGCTCGTCGTTGAAGAAGAAGCAATGGCGAATGGATTCGTTATAATATACGGTTTTCTTTTTTTAGGGGACATCTGTTTTTGTAGAGAGTTTGTGGATCTTAAATTTTAGATATCTGTGGATATTTTAAAGCCTAAAAGCGAAAAGACCCGAGTTAACACGTTGGACCAAATGGTAAATTATAAGCTTCTTATTACTGACGGAGGACTTTAACCACCGCACCTCTTCGGCTGACCGGAAACGTTGCTGTAGGAAATGTATATTTTGATTATGCTCTCTTAATAAGTGATATTATCTGGTTTCTATAGCCGAGAGACGTTATCGGGTCTGTGTTGTTAAAAAGGTGGAAGAGTGGGAGTGGCTGACGAGGCGGAACGTTTAGTGTGTAACACCGACCTCCTTCCTCAGAGAGCCGGTGTTTACAGGTGAAAGAGTGGCTGTTTGTGGGGCTTTAGATAAGAGAATCCTTTATTATTAAATATTATTAAATTTACAGTATTACAGCAGCATAGTGGGTAGTGCAAACAAGAGACATAGTAACAAACCAAGATCAAAACAATTATAAATAAGTAATAAAACAGTAAAGAATATTAAAAAAGTAACAAATATTATATATACAAACAGAATACTTGTAGTATTGCACAGTGTATTTATATTGGTTGTGCAGCCTGACAGCGGCAGGAAGACGTACCATTTTATCCGGGTTTGGGTCGTTGGACTCGGAATGACCTACTTCTGAAATGGCTGGCAGTGAGAGCCAGACTTTGAGTGAGCCTCGTCTCCGGTTAGGTATCTAGATTCCCCCCCTTTACAAAGAAGAAGACGGAGACCGAAGTAAGGTCTCACCAGGACGAGCTGTCCGTCCACCCGCTATCCAGCAGCCCTGGAGTCCTGGAGGTCTGCACCGACATGCTGGAGGTCTGCAGCGACATGCTGGAGGTGGCAGAGGAGGCCAACCGCGCTGGAGACTTTGACCTGGCCGTGGACATCTACAGCTCGCAGCTCGCAGACCTCCAGCAGCCGGACAGGAGGTTGTGTCTGAGGAAGGCCGACTGTCTGACCAGAGCCGGGCGGATCTCCGAGGCGCTGGACTCGTACTGCACGGCGGCAAGCCTGGGAAAACTGCGCCCGGAGGAGCTTCCAATCTTGGTGGAAACCATCGCACGGACTCTCCGCGAGAAAGAGCTTGGGACGTCCAACGGGTACGGTAAAAGCAGCAGCAGCATCAGCAGTGGCGGAGAAGATGGGGTCGAAAGTGACGGAGAATGTGGAGAGGACGACGCGCTGGACTTGTTTTCCTGTCGCCTCTGCAAACGTCTCCTCCACGAGCCCACGACCGTGGAGTGCGGACACACTTTCTGCAAAAGCTGCTTGGACGACGACGACTCCGACTCCAACTCGTCCGTGAAAGATTGCGCGCACTGCAAGCAGACATTGAACAAAAAGGACGGAGGACTGCCACACGGCCGGAGACTAGACGTGGTTCTCAGCGGCCTGCTGGACAAACTGTTCGCCACTGAGAGCAGAGCCAGGAAGTTCTGGATCGAGGGAGAGGTTCTGTGGAAAAACCAGAACCTCTCGGATGCTTTGGAGAAGTACAACGCTGCCGTGGATCTGGGTAAGAAGACACAAACTTCATGTATGCAACAACAACTAAACTTGACCTTTTCTGTGTGTTTTCATCCAAACTAAAGTACTTTTTTGCACAGGTGACCTACTTTCCAGTGTAGTTCCCTGGTGCCGCCCATAGGGGGCCACCTATTTTAGCATTGCACTGAGGTCAGAGACTCTATGACGCACCAGCCTCGGTTACCTAAGCAGCACACATACTGATCTGCTGCTCTGCAGTGGCACATTCACATACCCTTCTTTCTATTCCTGCTCTGCAGTGCTGTGGTGTTTTTGCATAGAGCAGCTGTGAGAGCTCTTGTTGTTATTTAAATGCTTACATCATGCATGGTGTCCATTCTTGAGCTGTGAATGGCTGAGTTGAGCATAAACTCCTCCCCCTTACTTTTGGTGTTTTATAAGCAGCTTTGTGAAGTGTTGGATAACAGTGAAAAGTGATGGCGGCCGACTGTAACTGGTGCTGCACTACATGATCAGAATGCATTTACCAAGTGGAGACGAAAGTGTAGAAAGAAATACATTCCAGTCTCTTTTTTCTTCTCATTTTGAACGTTTCCATATGCCCCCCCCCCCCCCCCCCCCTCCAGATGAATATTGATTCATGCCTCCTGTCTTGAGGACTGAGGGTGAAATGAGGACAGAGTGTCTTCACAGCTCCGTCACCGCCAGTCAGTGTTTTCCCAACAAACGCAGCAGGAGTCCATGTGTTGTGTCTGTGATGTAGGATGAGTGCAATGAGCTCACGATGTCAACACAACTACAGCTGTTATCCAACCTAAATACCCCCCCCCCCCCCCCCCCCTCCCCCCCAGTGGTTAACCGTGCCACGTGTCTTATGGCTGCACTTACACAAAGGAAGTGATATAATGACGTACTGACCTGTGTTTGTGTACGAGAGGTGGAACGGGTGGA
>JAVDOI010000109.1:7500-12500 GCA_032191485.1 Leptoclinus maculatus | reverse complement strand
TACATTATGGTCCATTTAGAGTCAAACAGACCATAAAGCAGGGGATGCTTTAGGCCGGGGCTACTGTGATTGACAGGCGTATACGGCGTCTCTACGTCACTCCTCCTCAGTCCTGATATGGTCACTTCCTGTTCACTGGTTGCAAAAAAACAAGATGGCGACTACGAAATCGCCCGAACTCGAAGCTTCAAAACGTCCACAAACCAACGAGTGACGTCACGACGACTACGTCCACTTCTTGAATACAGTCTGTGTTTTCACTCAGGTTGAGTAAGTGAAGTAATTTAAAATGTCCGTGTCCAATCAGGTGGAGGGGGAGGAGCTGGTGGAGCTTCTGAAGCTGCACAACGCCGTGTACGAGCAGGCCAACAACTGGTTCACCTCCCTGAAGGACAACATGAAGAGCCAGATCCTCAGCCACTTCGGACACCTTCCCAGCAAAGACCCCAACCCACAGGTGAGCGGACCACCATCACGACGAACTCTGTTTCTAAAGGTGCTATATAAATAATAAAGTTATTATGATTATGATTTGTAGCCTTTAGAGTCTTAGTCCCAGATTAGCGCTGTCAAAAGTAGCCAAACATCTCCGTTGAACACGAGTTCGATTGTATCTTCTAAAGAAAAAGCATAAAGAACATAAAAAACATACATGCTGAGTGAGAGGTGACAGAAAAATAACCGTCTCCATCTCTTCTTCCCCTGCAGGCCAGTCCCAGCGGTCCGGCCTGGTGCTGGTGGCTGCTCGCCGTCCTCCCGCTGGAGAACCGAGCCCAGCTCACCATCCTGGCCATGACCTCCCTCAAGGACCGCCTCATCGCCATCCGCAGGGTCCTCATCTTCGTCACGAGGAAGAGGCCGCGGTGATCGCCCAGCCGCTCGGGGGGGACAGACCCGAACCGCTCTGGCTTCCATGAAGTTCAGCAAATCGTTGGTGACTGACTCGCTCTCTCATGTGGACATTCGTTTCCTCTCTCATCTCCTCGTTCTCTCAGACGCAGCACACGTCGGTCGCGTTGAGCGTCTTCTCACCGGAAGCTGTTCCACTTCCATTCAGAGTCTCTGTTGTGAGGGAGCACCGTGTCCTCGTTCCTACTTATACTGAGCAGTATTTCTTCTTAGCTGAAACTGAAGTTTTCTGTGGCCGCAAAAAAACTCCTGAAATATGAAGCAAAAAACGAGAAAGAGGCGAGAAAGGCTAAACGCCAAAGTGAATGTACCCGGTCTGGCTGTATATGTGGACGTCTTTTGTTTTGTTCTTTTTTCCTCCTACCTGCATTTACAGAATCCATTTGGCGAGGTGCACGTGAGGTCAGACTCCTGCATGTGCACCAGCTGCTTCCTGACTGAGCCAAAACCTGGAGCTTTCTACCTGCTGGTGGGCGTGTACCTCAGACTGTCTGATTACAAACTACCACAACACTAGAAACCACCGACGACACCGACGGCGTGCTCCTCTTGTTCCCACGTGAGACTAAAAGACGACGGCGTGCCCCTCTTGTTCTCACGTGAGACTAAAAGACGACGGCGTGCCCCTCTTGTTCCCACGTGAGACTAAAAGACGACGGCGTGCCCCTCTTGTTCTCACGTGAGACTAAAAGACGACGACGTGCCCCTCTTGTTCTCACGTGAGACTAAAAGACGACGGCGTGCCCCTCTTGTTCTCACGTGAGACTAAAAGACGACGGCGTGCCCCTCTTGTTCTCACGTGAGACTAAAAGACGACGGCGTGCTCCTCTTGTTCTCACGTGAGACTAAAAGACGACGGCGTGCCCCTCTTGTTCCCACGTGAGACTAAAAGACGACGGCGTGCCCCTCTTGTTCCCACGTGAGACTAAAAGACGACGGCGTGCCCCACTTGTTCCCACGTGAGACTAAAAGACGACGGCGTGCTCCTCTTGTTCTCACGTGAGACTAAAAGACGACGGCGTGCCCCTCTTGTTCTCACGTGAGACTAAAAGACGACGGCGTGCTCCTCTTGTTCCCACGTGAGACTAAAAGACGACGGCGTGCCCCTCTTGTTCTCACGTGAGACTAAAAGACGACGGCGTGCCCCTCTTGTTCTCACGTGAGACTAAAAGACGACGGCGTGCCCCTCTTGTTCTCAGATCAGATTTAAAGTGCGGTTACATTTAAGAAACAACACAGACACAAATGCATCCTGCAGGATTGAGTTGATTGTGTCCTGTTGTAGCATATCTCTGGGACGTCACACAGACGTAGTTCTAGGGGCTGATTGTATATTTTCTCCTCCTTTTTGTGTTCTTTTGTGATTCTCTCTCTCTCTGCTATACCCTTAAGTGTAGGTGTATGGTGAAATCCTAAGTTGGGAATTCACGTGTATATCAATGTAACTGAGGCCTTTAAAATATTTTATTTAAGGAACATTTCACCCTCTCTCTCTCTCTCTCTCTGTCTTTCTCTCTCTGATACGTTTACATGCACGCTGTCATGTGATTACTTCTGTTTATATTCAATGTTTCTCACCAGAACACACGCTGCGAATCCTCGAGGCCACGCTAACGTGTTCAATAACGTTCAATAATGATGCTTCACATCGCTTCACATCGCCAGCTGATCAGTCGAGAAGCTTGAAACATGTTTGCAGGAGCTGGTTAAGAAAAACTGGAAACTATGAAGGAAACGGGTTAAATGTTGCACAATGATGACCCCGCAGCCCTAACGTACATGATGGTTGGATTAACGGGACAATATATACATTTAAAATGATTTAGTTTCACCTTCATTGGACAGAGCAAAGTGTGGAGGCAGAGTGGAAATGGAGAGAGAGAGAGAGAGAGAGTGGTATGACCACCTAGGGTCTGAAGAGTGAACGGGGCTACACAGTGATTGACAGGTCTCTACCAAAGACGTATACGCCGTCTCTACGTCCCTCCTCCTCAGTCCTAATGTGGTCACTTCCTGTTTACTGGTTGCAAAAAAGCCAAGATGGCGACGGGCAAATCACCGAACTCGAGGCTTCAAAACGTCCCGATGACTTCGTCCACGTCTTCTAAACAGTCTGTGACATGAAACAAAGGTCCCTGGTTGGAATCAAACCACAGTTATGTAGCATGCATTTAAAACATGTTGCATTTTTTTACCACTAGTAGCACCTTAGTAACATTTTTGAATTTGTTTTGGTGAGAAACACTGAATGTGAACTTCAACAGTGAACCTTTTTTACATCTGTGATTGCATTCTTAGCGTGCATTTAAATTCACTGTCTCTGTGTAAATCTGTCCTTCCAGATGTTTGTGATCCTCTGCAGTCCCTTGCTCGCCGTACGGCGGCGGGGGTTCACAACGTACTGCGTTTCCCTGCTATATTTGTAAAGGGAGATCTTATACCTATTTTTTATTGCAAATAAAGTAAAAATCCTATTCTGCCCTGTTTCTGTGTTGTTTTCGTAGCAGCTGCTTCCTGTTGTAGTCCTCATCGACACAGATCACACGCTCCGTTATTTATGTTCAAACGGGGAACTTCTAGAGGCTTGTTATGAGCTTAATATGTGTGACGGTTCCCTATCTGGGTTACTGGTTTGTGTTTCTTTAAGGCTGCAGGTACCAGAGGTGGAGGCACCTGGGCCCGGTGCGCTCCCACTATAAGGCTCCGCCTTCCTGGCAACCCGGCGTCTCTCCTATCACCCCGTGGAGCAACGAGGACGGCTCGATCGCCACCACCATTACGATCTAGACGTCTTGTGTCTAATAAACTCTTTACTTTTGGTGAACTGTCTGCGTCTCCCTGATTAGGTCATGGCTGTCAGAGCCAGGTCGTGGCAGTATGTTACTCAGTTAATTCTGCAGACCATAAACAGGGCAAACAATCACCAATAGACAAAACGACTAGAAAGAGACACATAGCAACTACAGAGATACTAAAACTTAGAAAAGACATAAAACCACTACAAAGAGACACAAAACAACTAACGAGACATGAAACAACTTCAGAGAGACATAAAACAACTACAAAGACACGCAAAGCAACTTAGAAAAGACACAAAACAACTAACAGGAGACATAAAACGACTAGAGACACAAAACAAGAGACAAACGACTAGAGACACCAAACAAGAGACATGAAACGACTTCAAAGAGACACAAAACAACTAAAAAGAGATGTGAAACGACTTCAAAGAGACACAAACCAACTAACAAGAGATGTGAAACGACTTCAAAGAGACACAAATCAACTAACAAGAGACATGAAACGACTTCAAAGAGACACAAAACAACTAACGAGATGTGAAACGACTTCAAAGAGACACAAATCAACTAACAAGAGATGTGAAACGACTTCAAAGAGACACAAATCAACTAACAAGAGATGTGAAACGACTTCAAAGAGACACAAAACAACTAAGAGACGTGAAACGACTTCAAAGAGACACAAAACAACTAAGAGACATGAAACGACTTCAAAGAGACACAAAACAACTAAGAGACATGAAACGACTTCAAAGAGACACAAAACAACTAACGAGATGTGAAACGACTTCAAAGAGACACAAAACAACTAAGAGACGTGAAACGACTTCAAAGAGACAAATCAACTAACGAGAGATGTGAAACGACTTCAAAGAGACACAAAACAACTAACGAGATGTGAAACGACTTCAAAGAGACACAAATCAACTAACAAGAGATGTGAAACGACTTCAAAGAGACACAAATCAACTAACAAGAGATGTGAAACGACTTCAAAGAGACACAAAACAACTAACAAGAGATGTGAAACGACTTCAAAGAGACACAAATCAACTAACAAGAGACGTGAAACGACTTCAAAGAGACACAAAACAACTAACGAGATGTGAAACGACTTCAAAGAGACACAAAACAACTAAGAGACGTGAAACGACTTCAAAGAGACACAAAACAACTAACGAGATGTGAAACGACTTCAAAGAGACACAAATCAACTAACAAGAGATGTGAAACGACTTCAAAGAGACACAAATCAACTAACAAGAGATGTGAAACGACTTCAAAGAGACA
>JAVDOI010000109.1:0-2500 GCA_032191485.1 Leptoclinus maculatus | reverse complement strand
CGGAGAGGGAGAGAGAGAGATGAGAGAGAGAGAGAGAGAGATGGAGAGAGAGAGAGAGAGAGAGAGAGAGAGGGCGGAGAATACAGGCAGAGAGACGTTCACTTACACCGGGAGAGAGAGAGAGAGAGAGAGAGAGAGAGAGAGAGAGAGAGAGAGAGGGAGAGAGAGGGAGAGGGAGAGAGAGAGAGAGATGAGAGAGAAGAGAGAGAGAGAGAGAGAGAGACAGAGAGAGAGAGAGGGATGAGAGAGAGAGAGAGAGAGAGGGAGAGAGAGGGAGAGAGAGAGAGAGAGAGAGAGAGAGGGCGGAGAATACAGTCAGAGAGACCGTTCACTTACACCGGGAGAGAGAGAGAGAGAGAGAGAGAGAGAGGAGACAGAGACAGAGAGAGAGAGAGAGAGAGAGAGAGAGGAGGAGGGGCGGAGAATACAGGCAGAGAGACGTTCACTTACACCGGGAGAGAGAGAGAGAGAGAGAGGAGGGAGACAGAGACAGAGAGAGAGAGAGAGAGAGAGAGAGAGAGAGAGGGGCGGAGAATACAGGCAGAAGAGACGTTCACTTACAACCGCGGGAGAGAGAGAGAGAGAGGAGGGAGGTAGCCTCGAACAGGCAGGGCTCTCCGGTAGTCGGTCGGTATGTAGCAGCAGCGGAGCGTCTGCTCGGGATTACAAAGAGGGACGAGAGAAAAGAAAACGCGCCTTGGATAGAAAATCTCACCAGCGGGGATTATAAAACACCAAAAACCAGCCGAGGATGAGACGCGCACCGCCCGCCTGAAGGAACCAGCAGAGCAAACACGCCGTCAACCCGCTGATTTAGCTCCGTTTTTCCACCAAAAATGGCGAACGAGTCGCCGGCCAAGAGTCTGGGGATATAGACCTGGCATCCCTGAGGGTGAGTGTGTGTGTGTGTGTGTCACAGACACGTTCTATATTGTTTAAACACCACTCTCTATCAAACCGTTAGCGTGCTGTTGACACCGCCTGCGTGTCGTTTCTTTTCTTTGTCTAATATCTAAGAGGGGCCAGCAAACCGGGCGCTGCTGGAGGCTCCTCCATCGAGCGAACCCATCACAATTACAGGGGGTCGAGTGGGGGGAGGCCGAGATACGCATCTTGATCATTGTGAATGATTTTATTTTTGTTGGTGTCGAGTGTTGTTTTGTTACCCTGTGTTATTTTAAGGGGGTGTGTGTTTGGTATTATATATCAGACCCATCTTCTAGCGGGGAGTTTTGGGTTGTGTGGTTGGCTGTTTTTTGTTCTGCCTTGTTGTATTCGTATTGGCCGTACAACCGGTATAGTAGCGAGGGATGCCACCATGTTGCCTGTGGTCTGTTGGTGGATAGTTACGTGCTGGTGTGGTCTTTGCGGCGTTCATCGAGTGTTGGTTGTTTCGAGATGCTTCAACCTAAGGTACCCTGATGGAGATGTCGTAGTTGGTGGAGTCCCAGGTGGATGTTCCTGCCGCCCCCAGCCCTCCCCCCTCCCCACAAGGCCTCCTGCGGGACTCTGTGGGAGCACGTGTTTAACCAGGCCGCGACTGACGCCCTAACTGCATTCTGCTACCCCCCCCCCTCCCAACCCACGGGCTCCAGACACGTTTTATTATACACTCCCCCCAACCCCCCCCCACGGTCTCTGGACTGGATTATCCCTGGATGTGCCTCGTCTGCTGCTTCACATCCATTCATTATCTCTCTCTTCTTTTAGCGGTGCAAAACGATCACCGCAGGCACCTATTAAGTATCCTCGGTCCCACAGACGTCCCTCCTCTTCCTCCCTCCTCCTCCGCCTCCTCCTCCTCCTCCTCCTCCTCATCCCTCCAGTGAAATATTCCTGCTCGCTTTGCATGACACTTAGCCCTCTTCCTCACCACGCCTGACCCCGACTTGTGGCGCCATTGGATGGGCGGTGTTTCTATTGCGCATTTGTGTGCGCACACACACACACACACACACACACACACACACACACACACACACACACACACCACACCACACTATATTGCCCAGGCAGGCCCTTCACTGGAGTGGCTCTGTGGCTGCATTAATGGTGATAGGGCCTGTCCATCACACACACACACACAACACACGCACACACATCACACACACACACACCAACACACACACAACACACATCTGATGTGAGAACCCTCCTGCATTTTCCTCAGGCTCCAGCTCTCCATCAGAGGACGAGCAGCTTCCTGCTTGTGTTGCACTGGTAGAAGAAGAAGACGACTCATTTTCAGAGTCACGTGCATTAATGTGCACGTTGCTGTGGTAAAACCCGGCCGATTGAAGCCCAGCCAGTTAGTGCAGCAGTAGTGTGTGTCCTGTATCTCACTAAAGGCTTTGCTTTGTTTGTTTGGAGTGAAGTCATAATGTTCTCAGCACCATCAGATAAAACTCCTGCAGCCGCGGTTGAAGCTCATTTTCTTGGAAAATACACACACATGTGTTGTGTGTTTGATCTGCTGTGTTGCATCACAGCATCGAGCTTC